>APFE031443095.1:1877-72798 GCA_000404065.3 Pinus taeda
AGAATGAAACTCCTCCTCCTCATCACCATCAGTAGCCTGAACTCCTGACTGTCTGTCTGCTGTCCTCCTGCCTGCACCTGTACCTGTAGAAGCTGAGGTACCGTGTGAACTGTCCATCAGTGGACTCCCTAGTGCACTGCTCTGTGACCTGCTCGGAGCACCACCCCTCTGGCTCAGTGAGCCACTGCTCACTGATGGACCTGACATCCTCATAGATGTACCTCCAGATCCTCCAGATCCTCCTGATCCCTACCCATTGGATCCCTGTGACTGACTCAACTGTTGCTGAGGGTCTGGCTGATCCAGATACTCCAACTCCCGTGATCTCCTAAAGGCCCTGTCCTCCTCGAACTTCACATCCCGTCTGACAACAACTCTCCTCTGTGCAGAAATGTAAATCCGAAAGGCCTTTGAGGTCTCACTGTAGCCCACAAAGATACCCTTCTCTGCGGTGGGCTCTAGTTTGGTCCTCTTCTCCTTGGGTATATAGGAGTATGTAATGCATCTAAAGATATGAAGATGACCAATATCAGGCTTCTTCCCAGAGAAAGCCTTCTCCGGAGTCATGTGCCCCAAGGCACGATGCGGACTCCTGTTCTGCAAGTAAACAGCTGTGTTGCAGGCCTCTGCCCACAAAAACAATGGCAACCCCTGATCATGTAACATGGCTTTGGCAGCTCCTATGATGGATCTGTTCTTCCTCTCCGCAACCCCGTTCTGCTGGGGGTTGTAAGGAACAGTGAACTCCCTCCTAATGCCTGCCTCCGCACAATAGTCAACAAACTCTCCAAGGGTGTACTCTCCTCCATTGTCCGACCTCAGGGACTTGATCTTCCGACCTGTCTGTGTCTCCACAAGAGCTCTTAACTCCTGAAACCGCTTGAAGACCTCACTCTTGGTCTTCAAGAAATAAATCCAGGTCCTCCTGGAGTGATCATCAATGAATAAAACATAGTACTCATATCACTCAAAGAAACATGAGACATCCGACCGCTCACATCAGAAGGAATCAAATCAAGTATTCCCAGTCACTCTGTTGTCACTGCTGCGAAAAGGGGATTTGGCAAACTTGCCCATAGCACATCCTCTACAAATATCAAAGTGATCAGTACTGAAATCTGGCATACCTGTAGTGATCTCCCGCAAAGTCCTCAAGGCTCCATGATACATATGTCCCATCCTGCGGTGCCAAATCTCACACCGCTCAGAACTGCTAGCTCTGCTGTCGGTACTACTACTCAATGCCAAAAGGGGCTGGAATGCAAACCTGTACACCTTTGCATGGCGTACACCTATCACTCTAGCTGACTCAGCTAGAGCGCCCATGGGATACATCAACACCTGTCCTCCCCTGAACAGTACCTCATATCCTCTGTCCTCCAAAGCTGAGACAGATATGAGGTTCTTCCTCATCCCTAGCACATAAAGAACCTCTGCCACTTTCAAGGGAGGTTTGGACTCCCTCTAAAATGTCAGTGTCCCCACCCTGACTGCTCTAACAACTCTGTCATCACCGAGTACTACCTCTACATCAGTGCCACTCTCTGAAAGCTCTGAGAAGTACTCACGGACTCCTATCATATGACATGAAGCCCCACTGTCTACATACCAGATACCTGTAGATGCTCCGCTAATCGAGGGAAAAGCATGCTCCCTCTGAACCTGTATGGTAGGTGATCCTGTAGTACAGGACTCACACATAGTGAATGCAAACTCCCGGTCAAAACGACCTACAAAGTCCTCAATCTCTGCTGATGCTGCCAAACTCTGGTCCTTCCCCTTCTTCTTCCTCTTCTCCGGACACACAATTGCATAGTGTCCCATCTTTTGACAATTCCAACACTTCACCTTGGAATAGTCCTTCTGTGTGTTTACTTGTTTACTTTTACCTTTGCCTTTGCCCCCACCACTGCTTGTGGAAGCCTGCTTTTTCCCTTTGCCTTTCTTGCCTCCTGCCACCAGTGCTACATCCTCATCCTGCTCAACTGGCTTGGCTGCCCCAAGCTGACCTTTCCTGATCTCTGTCTGAATGCAATCATCCCAAAACCTCTCCCATGTGAGAAGGGTCTCACGAGCACAAACCCCATCAGCAAAGTTCATCCATGAACGGGGGAGGCCATTTACCGCAATCTGCACCAACTCAGTGGGTGGAATGGCCTCTCCTCGCTGCCAACTCATCTCTCACATTAGTAATCTTAGTGAGATATCCAGCTGCACTATCATTACCCATCTTAATGTTTTTTAGTTTCTCCTTCAGAACCATTTTCCGGTTCTCATTGGTACTCTGGTAGAGATCGGACAATGCTGTCCACATCTCATGGGCATTGCTCTTTCCTCTCACATGAGGAATGCAATGGTCTTTGATTCCGTCTAGAATCAACCTCTTCCCCTTGTTGTTCTTTTTATTATAAGCAGCCAACTGAGTAGCATCAGTAGGCACAACAACAGAGGTTTGTGTGGTATGCACCATGATATCCCAGACTTCTGCCTCCTCAAAGATACTCTGCATTCTCTCCTTCCAAACGCTGTAATTTGTATGCCCATCCAACCTATCCTCCACCCACAATCCCAATGACATCCTACTGTCCTAAAACTGAAAAATAGCACTGCTGTAGTAAAGATAAAACTTGTTGTTTATGAAAAATCAGCTTGCTGGAATTTTCTGAGTGAAAAATCAGTAGCTGTAATTTTTCGCTTTTGCTGTCTCAAACTGCCCTTCAGCACTCAAGCTCCAATACCATGTAAAAAATTTTGTTTTCCCACCCAGGTTTTTAGTTTCTCCTTATTTCTCCCATGTAGTTAACTGCTCTTTCCCATAAACATACATTCAACAGGCTGGAAAAATAAATTTGCTGAAAACACAAATTCTGGAAAATTTACAGAATGCTGGAAATTGCAGAAATAAAAATCAACAATAATAAACAGCCATTAAAACACATTAAAACACTGATATTTTTTGTCAACGTGACCCTGGAAAAACCCCCTACAACTCTTGGGGAAAACCAGTTTGAGAGCTCTTCTTTATTTCTGAAAAATGTCTTTTTACAGCAAGAAAATATTCAGCAAAAATCAGCAAGCAAACTTTTACAACTTATCTCAGCCTTGCTGAAAAACTACCCTGCTGAAACTTCGTTGTTGTTACTCCGCTGCTGAAACTCCGTTGTTGATACTCCGCAGCTCACTGTCCAGAAATCTCCCTTGCTCTCTTGCTCTCCTTCTCTCAATCTACTCATGAAAGAAATGAATGATTTTTTTCTCCTTTTCCTCCTTTAACCCAACCCTAAATGACTTTTGGGTGATCCCTAAATCCAATGGCTGAGATAGATTTAGATCGATGGCTGAGATTAAATGAACATTTAAATCTCACTTTCTATTTTTAATTCACCCACTTTAATAAAGACCCACTTAGTCATTTATTTCCAAAGTCACTTTTCCTTTCTAATTTTTCATTGACTTTATAAAAGTCACTTTAAAATTAGACTTAGTAACTTTATCACTTAAAGTCACTTTTAAATTAGATTTTAACTTTATAAAAATTATAAAGTCACTTTAGGAGAAAAATTAAAATCTTTTGGACACTTTTCCCTAGACCAAAGATCAAAGCCTAAGGGAACCACCTGTCCTCCGGTACCAAATTTCAACAATATCTTCTCTTGAGAGGATTTAAAGTGCCAATTTAGTCGGCTTTCTAATGAGCTACAACGAGGGGAGCTAGCTCTCTGGGTGTGGAATGATGGCGAACAACATTGTGATGGGTCCTTGCAGTAGCGAACAACGAACAAAGCGTTAGGGTGCATGCCAAAACTACAAACAACGAACCACGAGTAGCGAAAAACAAACAACGAGCAAAGAAGGAACAACGAACAAAGAGTTAGGGTGCCTCCCAGAACAACGAAGAGTTGTAGGGAAGGGAACAACGAATAGCCTGAGGGAACAATCGGAGGGAACAGCAAGTAGCTAGAGTTACCACAATGGGGAGCACACAGTGGGACCGCAAAGTGAGGCCAATGACCAACAACCTCAACTCCAATGACTACAGGTGTTTTGAGCACACATCTCTCTGTTTAAAATTATTTTGTTTTTGTGCATTAATAGGGTTTCAAGTCAGCAAACAAAAACAATAACTTTGTCAAATAATGGTCCCTTGTAACTTTTATTAAATTTGTGTAACCAACCAATGAAGTGTGAATTTAACCAGATATGGGGGCAGCAGGGCCCAATGCAAAAAGAACACATGTTTAGGTGGAAACTAAATATCCAGGGAACATAGAGTTAAGAAAACACACTTCAAACAAGTGGGAGGTAACAAGTGGGTATCAAAGGCAAATATTGAGTTCAATGCTAAAGATTTTTTTGGAGGAAGGCAAGTGCACATTTTGGAATCCCAATCTCCAAATCTCAAGAAGAGATAAGGAGCCATACTACAACATTACTGCAGAGAGTATAAGTGGGAACTAGAATCCCTTTCTCCCAGAGTTTTCTCAAGCCAATACGGTTGGCATAAATAAGAGAGTGATCTTTGTGAATGCAAAACAATACAAGGGGATTTTATGACGTAGGCAGAACAAAAAACTGAGACAGTCACAGAGAAAAAAAACTCACTTGGATCTTACCAAAAATAGCGAAAAACAGTACAAATTTCACGGCCAAAATGCATTTGTTAGTAGAAGAGAAGACAAACCAAGATGGGGATATTAGCAAGCATAAAGAGGTCTTATCAAAACACAAGAAACCCAGGACAAAGCAAAACGAAAGTGAAGATACTTCAACAAACAAAGAAGAGAGTAGTAAGGACACATACAGCCCCACAACCACTCCGCTATTGTGGTTGTCGGAGCTCTATGTAAGCGAACCAATGTTTTAAAACTCCGACTTGGCCGAGGGTCGACTCCGACTCCAACTCGACTCGATTTCAATGATTCTGTCGTTGTAAAAAATACATTAAATATTTTTTTATTATAAAAAAACATAATTTTAAAGATTTTCATTCATGTTTCCAAACACACAGCATTAGAATATAGATAGAAGACAACATATGATCAAAGTAGGCTCATGAATATATCCATTATATCAAAAATTAAAATGGCACCCAGTGCACTGTCCAATACATACATGATGATGATATAGAGATCAAAACAAAAACACATAACCAAAGAGGCTAGAAATGGCCTCTACAACAAAAGTAAACTATGACCAGTACTACTGGCTAGTGGCTACTACCAAAGGAGCCAAGATCATCTGGATCAACCACTGGTAGCATATCTACATGCTTCATAGTTTGTAACTCATTTTTAATCTTGTACCCTCATCAATCATCTTAGACCATCTCACCAAGATGGATGTTAATAGATGTATTCATGAGAAGAACTACAAAAGAAAATTGTATGTGACACAGTCTACAGATCAAGATATAGGATCCCTAACGCCAAAACTTCTGCATCCACATCTACATGCAGTCATGACAGACCCATCTACACTCCATAGAATATTTTGTGGCTATTATCTAGTTTCAGGATCCCTTGGGGCAACTTTAAGTTTGTTCCCATCAACTTTGTAATATGTATAAAGATAAACTGCCATCTTCCAAGAGAGAATTGCACCTATAAACATTCTAACTAGGATCACATGTTTGATCAGCATTTCAATTTCATGTGCCCTCTTTATTACATGGTTCTCAGATAGTATCATTGTTTACTTAGAAATTCACATTGTTCCTTGAGGAATTTTATATAATGAAGGCAACAGATGTCTTGCTCCATTCTTATAGGAGATTTCATGTTCTTCGAAAAAAGTTCACAACATTAGATCCTATCAAATTGTCAGTGCCAGACTCATCACTTTCTATTTTCAAGCGCTAAACGATTCATGCCACAGGAAGCCGAGTGAACAAGTAAACAACCTATTAAAATAGTCAGCTAATGTGGAATTCATGTGTCCACCAACTTTTAACACAAATCTCTTCACCAAAAAGCAAGTAAAAAAAATCATTTTTTTTAGTTTTCAGGCCACTGTTACTGAGTCGGCTGAGTAGGCTCGGACTCGACCGAACCGGTTTGATGGCCGAATCGACCCGGTGAGGGCTTGACTCGGACCAACTCGGTCGAATCGATTCCAAGCCGGCCGGTTCTTAAAAGAGAGAAGCGAACTCATGAGCATGAAAAAAAGAATTGAGTATATTGAGCTAAAGGGGCAACAGGAAGTTGTCAAGTTAAAAGAAATTTTGGAAGTCAGTCAGAAACTTGAAAGGGAAAACAAGATTCTCAAAGAGTGGTTAGTAAGCCTACAAAACAATTTGGAAAGAGGGCAACAAGAGTTGACCACGTTGAAACAAGAGTTAGAGCAAGCGAAGGCAATAGAAGGAAAAGACATAGAGAGAGAGGGAAAAACAACAAAGCAAATCAGATGGAAGAGATTCAATCAACAATTGCAACCATGGAAATGAGAGAAATCAAATTAAAGCAACAAACAGAAGCAGCAAAATCTTGGGCTCAAGTGGTGAAGGAACCATTGGTTGAGCAAAAAGAAACTACGGAGAGACAAATCAAGAAGAAAATAAAAGAAGAAAAATATAGGCAAGACAAAGCCACAAATGTCATCATCAAAGGCTTGAAAGATTATAGAGAAAAAGGAAAAACAAATATTTTGGCAAGGGATTTTCTCAAGGACAAGTTGAACTGGACAGGTTATATTCAACAAGCAAATAGCATTGGTAGGCAGACAGGAAATGGAAGGAATAGGCATGTTAGAAAAAGTATCAAAGACAAGATTGATATCCTAAAGAATAGAGGGCTACTTAGAGACACTCATATTTACCTAGATGATGACTTGACACTTGAAAAACAAGACAAGCGAAGGAAAGAATGGGAGAAAGTGAAATCAACAAGAGATGCAAGAAAATGGCCGTGGTTCAAAAATGGGAAGGCCCAGGTCATCGAGCGCTAAACAAATCAAAAATAGGGATTCGGGGCCTCCCGGGAGCATATAAACATGGTGAGTTGGAATTGTAGAGGTTACCCATGGAGGAGAGGACCGAGATTGGGGCCCATAGCAAAAGGGAAAGACATCATTATACTTACAGAAACTCATAAGCATGATGGTTGCAGGGTTCTAGAATTCGAAGGATACAATAAAATTTTTGTGTGGAACGAAGAGACTAATACAGGGAAAGGGCATGGAGGGATCACCATTCTAATAAGAGAAATATGGAGTGGAATAGTGAAAGTGGAAAAAGAGGATCCAAATAAGCAATTCATATGGCTAAATATAAAAGACAACAATGTAACATTCAGGTTGGTTGCATGTTACTTTGCCCCAAGAAACTCAAAGTTCTACAAGAAAACAAATTTAGATAAAGAAGATCCTTATGTGGCTTTAAAAAGAGATATTGCTACTTTCAAGAGATTAGGAAATATAGTTCTAATCGGCGACTTTAATTGCCAGGACAGCAAATAATCAGTGTATAGCAAGTTGGACAACAATCCATTTTGGTTAGAGGAGAATGAAGAGAACACGTGGAAAAGGTTTTCTCAAGATGGAATGTGTCACACTTCGGTTTTGAGTTGTTAGGCTTTTGTAGCCTCTATGACATGGTAATTTGCAATGGCGCGAAAGCTTGGCCAACATCCGGTGGCATCACATGTAAAACATACAATGGTCAAAGTGTGGTGGACTATGTAATATGCTCTCAAAGCTCTATTTGCAATTTGTTAGAGTTCAGTATTGAGGATTGTTCTATTGAGATGAATTTTGACCATATGTCTCTATGTATTAAGTTGGGCATACACACAAGTGAGATACAGGAAGGGCAGACCCAAGAAAGTGCATGCAAATGGAAGAATCCTCATAAATAAAGAAAACCAAGAGCTCTTTGTTGTTTCTCTAGAGCAAAACCTTCAGTGTGAAAAAAACAACACAAAAAACAAGGAATACAATGCAGAAATAGAATGTATTGGCAGCAATATACTGATCCGTCTAATCCACAAAGCCTTAAAGGTGTGCAAAAGATATCGGCCTAAGAAGAGGGTCTCAAACACTTTTCCAACTAATCCTTGGTATGATGAAGAGTGCAAGGTTGCTAAAAGATCCCTTAAGGAGAAGAAGGCAGACAATGAAAGCTGGAGAGAGTATAGAAATCTGATAAAAACAACAAAAGAAAATTATGTGATTTCAAGGAGAAATGAATTAATCTCTTTGGGAAAGCAAAACCCCAAAGGATTTTGGCAGGAACTGCAACAAAGGAGAAAGAAAATAGAGAATAATATCTCAGATACTCATTGGTTGGAATATGCAAAGCTCCTCTATGACAGAAAACAGGAGAAAAGTAGCCCCCCCATAATCAACTCTACAACTGTGTTATTTTCAGAGGAGGATGTCAAGTGTGGTATAAAAAATCTAGCAAGTGGTAAAGCCCAAGGCATTGATTAGTTACAGGCAGAATTTTTAAAATGGAATGTTGAGAGCTTGGCCCCAATCATCAAAAGAATATTCAACAACATCACACGAGACAATTTTCCAGTTCAATGGACAACGAGTGTTGCTATCCCTCTTTACAAAAGTGGAGACAGCAATAATCTGTCTAATTATCACACTATTGTGGTCAATCCTCTTCTTGGAAAATGGTTTGGGAGCATGATAGAACATAGAATCAGTAGTTGCGCAGAAGAAAAGCGGAAAAGAGCAAAAGGGCAGGTTGGCTTTAGGCCACGACATTCTACAATTGATCATTGCATCACTCTTAGGTACTTCATCGAAAAAGTATGGGACACTCAGGGTGGGGAAGCCTTTTGCTGCTTTGTTGATTTCAAAAAACTTTTGACATTGTCCCTAGGGATAAGCTCTGGAGAAGAATGGAAGAACTTGGAATCCCAAATGAATATAGAGTTGTTGTCCATAAATTGTATGAGAAAGTCAGTGCTAAAATCAGAACTAAAGAGGGCTTCTCGAAATGCTTTGGTAGTGACATTGGGGTCAAGAAGGGATGCCCCTTTCCCCCACTCTATTTGGCTTATATATTAATAAGCTAGAAGAATGGCTAAACACCACCAACGGAGAGGGTATTCACCTAGTGGGTTATGTGGTGAAGCTACTTTCGTATGTTGACAATCTTATCCTAATTGCAAAATCTGCTCATGGTCTGAGAGAACATTTAAAGGCCTTCGAGCTCTTCTGTCAGGAGGTTGGGATGCAAGTAAACACCAGAAAAACCAAAGTCATGATCTTCTCTTTGAAACGGAAGAAGCAGTAGGTTATCTTTATATTTGAAGAAAAACTCTTGGAGATAGTGGAAGAGTACAAGTACCTAGGAATTGTTTTTCACAATAGGCTCAAATGGGAGACATGCATAACTAAAAGGATCCAAGGGGCATGGAGAGCTTCTTACCTTCTTCAAAACGGATCAAGAAAGCAGAATTATGGGACTGGAAAGCCAAGAAAACTCTTTTGGAGTGTTGGCTACCTCGGTTGTCCTCTATGGATGTGATGTTTGGGGGAGGAGCATGTCAAATCACAAGTGGAGACAGCTGGAAAGAATTCAAAAGCACTTAATCATTAGTAACCTCAAAGTTAAGTCAACGGTCCCATATCAGATCCTACTAGCTGAAGCTAGTTTGTTCCTGATGGAGGCTTCAACAATCATTCATTTGTTAAGTTATTTAAAAAAGGTGGAAAACATGGATGCACATCGTTGGCCCAAGATGATTGCTACAGAGGAACTGAAGCGTAGGAAGAAAACTTGGAGGAAGCAAAATGACAAGTGGATGAGCCAATGGGGAATTAATTGGAAAGACTGCCCTAATTCTAAAGAGGAAATAAAAAATTGGGTGCTTGAAAAACTCAGGTCTTTCATGTGGGAAAAACAGGGTGGCAAAAAAAAAGCGCTATATGTCAAAAATTTCAACCCTTCACAATCGCATGATGAAAAGACTTATTTGAGTGTTGCAATCAAGGGAAAGGCTAAGATTTTAATAGCCCAACAGAGGACCGGACCTCACCATCTTAGGTGTGAAACAGGTAGGTGGATAACCCCCAAGGAAGAGTAGGAAGAAAGAATTCGTATCTTTTGTAAGACAGAAGCGGTTGAAACTGAATGGCATTTCATCATGGAATGTCAGGGTTATGAGGACATTCATAATCAGTTTGAAAGTGGTCTAACGGTTGACAATTTGAGCAAACTATTTGAGGAAGCAAGGCTTCACCAAACAATGGATTTTTTTATCAAGATTCATGGCAAAAGGGTTGTTTTAGAGGGAAACGTGAGATTGTGATATCTTGTTTGGTGTGGAATTTAGGTCCCTTAGATCATTGGGTCTCGTGGACATCATTAAAATATATCATATCATATCGTATCGTATAAAATGACAAATTCCAAGACCTCTAGACCAAGACCAATACCCTTACAAGACCAAGTCACACCTTCTTGATGATGTGCTTCTTCTATCCAAGTCAAACCAATTCAAATCTCTTCCAACACCACAACGTCGACCCCCAGCTACAGATTTTCGGCCCAGGTCTAAAATTTTCGGCCCCTTGCAACCAGTTGCAGCTTCACACGTGTGGGAGAATTAGGGCTTCTTACAACTTCTTCCCTCCTTCACTTAGCATATTTCTTCTTCTATACCTTATGAGAGATCAGATCGTCCAATCTTCTTCCAACTTCAACCCTTTCCTTGCTCCTTGCGAATTTCGGCCTTGACCCTCAAGAAACCCTAGCTTACCTTTGCACATGTCAGAGAGAGAGTGCAAAACCCAAAAACTTCGACTTCCTTCTTCCTTTGCTTGCCTTCTTCTTGCTCTTCGCTTGAATGATGAGTGAATGAGTGACACTCTTCAAGGAGATCGAATGCTCTCTTATATATAGTCTTCCAAGGAGGATGACATGCCCTAATTAGGCTGACTTCTTCTCTGCCAGGCCAACTTGGTCTTGGAAGGGTATTTTTGACATTTTGACTCAAAAATACTTTTTTTGACATAATACAAAATGCCCAATGGTGTCTTTAACATATGACGTAGACTCATTTACTTATTAACTTAATAACAAAAACCTAGGAGCACTCAATGGGTGCTTTGACCTAAAAAAAATGACCTCGAGCATGAAACCCATGCTACAAAAATAATAATAATAATTTTCCTTTTGTTCATTTTTACAATATACAAGAATCAAGAGTACATATGAAGACTAAACCTAGTTACACTTGTCAACACCAACCTCAATGGATTTCATATGGAGAAAGTAGAATTTTCAATCCCATTCATAATTTAGCAAACTTGAGCCTCTCTGTTGATGTATTTTAATTCAAAGATGGATTGTACTCATTGTTATTTTAGTTATATGCACCCTTACTTGCTATGCACATGAGGCACTGTGTATTTGTGTATAATGGTTTGGATTGAAATGGATGCACATGAAATACATGTTTTTTTTTCAAAATTTGAATATCTTACGTATTTTTTGGATGGAAAATCTTTTGGTCAGGTTCTAATAACATTGTTGAGATTGTTGTGACCATCTTCCATCAAGAAAATAAGGGCAAACCCATTGTTTTCATTGCCATAATTCATCTCATCAGATACATTTATTCTTGTTTCGATGTTATTTTGTATCATCCTATCAGATCTTATAACTCAGGACAAATATCATATTTCAGTATTGATATTTCATGTACCACTATGCATGTTATACATCTTATATATCATTTTTACTTTCATATTTATGTAGCAATGTGTTTGTTTGATGTTGATATTGCTTTGGAAGTTAAAAAAAAAAAAAAGAATAAAAATGATATTTTATGTATTTCTTTAAGTTTCACAATACTTTTTAATAATTTCTGAAATTTTCTCTAACATTGTTGATAATTTAAATTCCAAGACCTCGATGATAAATTTTCAATAACAATAAATGTTACATTGTCTTGAACTCAAGGTATCATTACAGATCTTGAGTAGGAGAAGAGATCAAACAAGGGAGGTCAAAGATGGGTTGTACGAGTACATCGAACGCATGGTCACTAATGAGATTGAGCAGCTATAAATACATCAACAAATCAGTGCTTTCACTAGGGCCACTGGTACTGTTACCGCAAAATCAAGCAGGCCTAGTGCAAAGCCTCACTAGGAAACCTAGGTCTTATGGCAACAAAGAGATTAGTCACCATTGTTACCTTAGTGGCTTCTCTCCAGTTGTTTAATGATGGATGTTATCCCCACAATGGAGGCTTCCCTAACGAAATCACCCAACAAGGTCTTCAACAAACAAGGGCTCAAGGATGTTATAAGGTCTAATGGTTATGGGGGGAGGTACTGAAAGGGCCTTGATGGTCGTGATAAGAGATACAAGCAATCAAGCACACTTTCCACCAACTCCAATGGACTAGAAGAGAGCTACTATAAATCAGGGTTTTATTAGTATGCAAGTTTACAATAGGCAAAAGCATATAGCAGCGAAGAAATAGCATCCAAGGGAAAGATTCAATAAATTCAAAGCCTATCAACAAGTATGCCAAGGAAAAGGAACATTTATGGCTTTTAATGGTTTAAGATGCATAAAACAACAACCAAACCCTAACCCTAGCTACCAAGAAATTGGGAAAATAAGTAGGAATTTAAGATGACCACCACAACTAGATTAGTGCCTCCTCTCAATTGCGCAATGGAGTCAATTAGGGTAAGGTCTATGATTGAGCTCCTTGGATGAATAGGGTGGAAGACCAAATTTCTTCCCTTAGAAACCCTAGCGACTTCTCTATACGGATATTTAAGGTCAAAGGATGCATAAACCAAGTTCCTTTGATGGATTCTTGTAAGACAAATTTTACATACCATAAAAATTCAAGATTTCAAGAAAGATATTGCACTTCTTAATATAGCACAAATAGAAACCCTAATTTCATAGATATAGAATGCAAAAATGGAAGAAACTAGCAATAAACTTACACAATTCCAGCAAGAATCACATCATCAATCCCAAACAAGTCTCTCCATACAAAAATCTCCCTCCCAAGACAATTCACCCCATTAGACATCAATTGCATCCAAGAGACAAGTACAAGAGAGCTAGTGCGCACTTCTTGAGAAAGACAAGTGAATGAATGTGTGATGATGCTAAATGAAAGTGACTCACCTATATTTATATGAGGGCAACCAAGTCACCTTTTCATAATTTTACAAAAAAATCCCTAAAAATTTGCTTGGAGATTTCAACTATGCCAAAAGGTCACACATTGACCTTTAAGATAGCTTTAAAACATAAGAAATACACGATAAAACTCCCACGTGTGTGAGAATAAATGCTCTCTATTACCTGCTAACATGTACCTGGCAAGGAATGAAGACCCCACAACCCAATGGATAAGGCATCAGTAAGATTTTTCAAGTTTATATGTCCAACAAGTCAACTTTGCCCCATCTTCTCTCTCTAAACTTCTATCTGCTTCTCTCTTCTTTCTTTGTGCAAATTCAGTACCCCCATGGGGGAGTTGTAAAAAATGTCACTAGCATGATGAACTTATGTAAAAGACTTAGACCCTTGGGAACCTTGTTACTAAGGAAGTTGCTCCAACGTGTTTCTTTTCACTTAATTAATTATTTTTTCTTTTCACCAATAAATAATTAATTGAGGTTTTTTACTCGTATCCTCCAACGTTGGAGCGTTTCTTAATAACTGGGCCTTGAGTGTGTTTTCTAAGTCTAGTGTCAATGTATATTACCATGCCAAACATTATCTTGAGTCTCACAGAATTGCATTAGGTTCTAGTAGGATGTTTTAATAATTAAAAATTTCCTACAGTACAGGAATTTTTAATTAAAATTTATGAAACAAATCTTATGGTTCAATCTACATAAATTGTTACTCAAGTTGACAGTGCAAATTTTTGAAGTAATATCCTGCAAATTTATAATTTGGAACATTACAGTGGTATCAGAGCTAGTTTTCCTACAAGCTTGAGGGTTTATGGTAGATTAATTCGTGGGTTAGCTTTGAAAGGCCAACTTCAAGGGTTTCAGTTGCAACTATTATTGTTGGATAGTTATTTCGTCTATTTGTTGAAGAAACCGAAGACCCAGTTCATGCAGCAAAATGAGAATTTATTAAAAAGGGCTCGACAAATTTTCTCAATGAATGGCTACAGGACCCAAGGCCTGTAAGTATTATTATTATTTCCCCTCAATAACTTGAATATCATAAACCTAGAGCCTGGATTATAGTCATACAATGCTCATTTAAATTTCTTGGTCACATAAGGCAGCAGAACTTCAACATTATTTGTTGTCACCAGAGAAAGTCGATGGTGTATGGTTATTGCAAGAGTCCAAGTCTCAGAAGATAGGAGCCGATTTCCTTTCTTGCTAGGAAGTAATTACATTTTGTAGTTGCCTTTCTTGTCTATCATTATTGTCCTTGTTTGCATATAAATTGCCATCAGAACTATTGAGGTAGAAGTGACAGTGTGGTGTCTTGTTGGTTTTATGGTCACCCTTAGGTCTAAGCAAGTATGTTGCTATTATCAAGAGTCAGAGTCTTGATTGGGTAAGTAGAATTATTTATTAGTGTCGACTATTTAGTGCATAGAGTTTGATGAGATGTGTCTATTTGTAAGCAGAGAGAGGTTGTTGTTGAGCAAAGTTGATGTCTACGGCAGAATTATATTGTTGTAGTTTTTGTCATAACCATTGTATTGTTGGGCATGTATTGGTCATTATACATGAGGAGTTATCAATCCTAGTTGAATGAGTCAGCTACTATTATATACTTTTGTTGAGTTGTTAGTCAAACATGCATAAAACAACTTGATGTACTTGACTTCATTGGACTAAAACATCGATGAAACCTTCAAAAATGCCCTTAATAAACTAGCAGCAGCAATCACCAAAACATTTTCCAAGGGGATACTTTCTATACTACAGCAAGACTAGCCACAGGAAGAACATGAGTTGGGACCCAAAATCTATGCACCTGGGAGAGATTTGAGTTTCATGGGGGTTACAGTAAAAGCCCTTCTCAAGCTAGAAAAACTTGCTTTACCCCTTTCCAAGGTGGATCCATCAGATGGGAAGGACTTGATCTGGGTTCTAAAACCAACCATGCTCGCCTTGGTAAAACACAAATATTTGGAGAACCTTGTGAAGGGGCCAGGCTTCTAGTTGCCACTTGTCTTAGTAATATCATGGTGCTAACAGCTCCTATATCGCCTCAAAGTGATGGCATTCTAAGGAGAATCTTCAAATTGATAGTGGAGACCTTTCAAGATTTGGATAACAGAAAGGGCCCTACCTATGGGAAGATGCTGAAAATTCTAGATATCATGGTCATGGTTAGAACATACAACATTATATTTGATTTAGAGTGTGATGGCCTAATTATCCAAATGTTCTGACACGGTTATAACACATATACAATCCATTTTGTATTCATGTATGGGAGGTCGTAAAGCCATTTGAGGGGAGTTGTGGTTTAGATTGTTCGCCATTTGGAGAGAACAATTGGTTTCACCTACAGCTTATGAACTAGCTGAAAGGTTAGTTGAGCAGAACATGGGTTGTTCAGAAGACAGTTGACCAGGAGGTGTTACTCAGGTTTGGTGGATCATGCAGCAAGAATGAGCTAAGGAGAAAGGATCTTTGCTTCATCTGCAAGGAACCTTGGGGGCCTAACCACTCATGTTCAGGTGACACTGAGGAGATGACAGGGGTAGATCAGGAGGCAATTCCTTCTGATTTTCAGGATGAGGATTCTTCTTTTATAGTTGAGTCCATGGGTTCATATGGGGGTGCCTCTGAGGAGCATGAGCAATCATGTAGAGTTGTTGACAACCTAGATATGCATCCTTGTGTTGAGTATGATGAGCAACAGGTTGCCTGGGGAGCAAACTTGCGAGAGGAGTGATAGGTGATTTAGCATGGAGAGCACATAGAGGGGCATGAGTCAGATAAGGAGGATGATATGCATAGGGTGCATAATGAGCCATTTTTGGAGGGTTAGCTAGTGACTCATGTTGAGCGCATGACGGAGGAGGATGAGCAGTCGTCCTTTGGGCCAGCGATCGGCAAGGAGCAGACAAATGCACAAGAAGCTAGAGGAGTTGTTAATACTTCTTATTAGGAGGTGCTAGAGCCTAAGAGGGCAGCTTTGCAAGAGATTGGTAGACTGGAGGAGTGTGGAGTTTTTTATTAGATGAGGGAGGATCTTTTGGAGATGATGGTGCGTCCATCTTTGGGCCCACCCATTGATGAGGTGCAGATAGATGTAGTGTTAGCCAACAGAGTTGCAGTATTTTCAGGTAGCAGCCTTCTCCAAGAGTACATACGCAGGGCTTGCAGCACGGGCTATCTACTTTTGTCCACTATAGAGGGGGGAGCAAGATTTCTTGGACGGATCTTGTTGATGGACCAAACAAGGCAGCATGAGTTGAGCATGGATCAACGTCAACAGAGTAGACTTGTTCCATATATAGGTATCCATGAATTCAATTCTTTCCACGGGATAGATTGTCAAGAGATCACGAGTTGGTATCCTATGGATGAAGCAATATTTCTAATCAAGGATAGAGTGTAGCAAGAGCCCTTAGATGTGAGGGATACTGCATGTTTCAGTTGATTGTGGGATGTAGACCGCATGTTCTTCAACATTACAGTAGCGCTAGCCTAGTGTCAATAGAGTGGGATTGGCACTGGTCTATGTTAGGGGTTGGACTCGAGAGAAGTGATGAGTTGGTATTCGATTGATGAAGCAACAACTATAGCCGAAGACAGAGCACAGCTAGAGCCATGGGATACGGGTGTTGTAGATTGGCCATGGTGGCATTGGGATCCAGGAGGATCTGTCGATGGTAGGATGAGATAGAGATTAATTTGGGATCAAGGTATTGCAGGATCCATTCATGACTAGTTAGTGTGGAGGCATGGCATAGCACAGTGGTTCATATGGGATCCTAGTATCAGTTTGTAGATGCCTTTGCAATGGACAGATAAGGAATGCTTGAAGGAAAGCACTCTTGGGGCGGGAGGATTTGTCATGTCCCATATTTTATTTTCCTATATAGTACAGCCAGGGTGGATTTTTATGGGACAGGATGGCCAAGTCATGGGAGCAGGAATATATCATCAGGGGTCAGGAGGAAGTTTTAAGGAGTTCTTATGGGATCTGATGGCATTCTCTTGGCATATTCCATCATCTGTGCAGCTTTCTTTTCATTCTATTGCATTCCAATAACTTTCAAAAAATGGGGTTATTACTAAGCCTAACTTAATTAATTACGCTTGAGGTGGCGTTTCGAGAGGATCATTTGATGGAACGCCTCAATGTAATAGCTTGTTGGAACCAGAAAGAGAAGATCTACAGGATGGCATGCTAAGAATTGAATGCTAGTGGATGGAGAGAGCATGGTGGGTGATTTACCATTTTCCCAAATTAAAAAAATGACCTTAATTAGTCATTTAATTAAAAAGGGGAAAAATAATTAATTGGAGGAAAAAGCCCAAAGTGACTTCAGTGAAATAAAATTAAATTAAAAGGTCACTTAAGATAAAGTAAACAAAGGAGCTTCTAGAATAATAACAAAATAAGATGCTTCTACAGGCTTGGAGATCTATCTATGGAGTCTTTAAAAGGAGGAGAAGGAGATCATTTGGGATATCTTTGAGTTGAGCTTTTCTTGTGGAGAGGTTTAGAGAACTGGGAGTTCCCAGCTTCAACAGTAGCACCAGGACGAAAACCCTCAGGTTATTCAGTGACAGTGGGCAAGTAACCATCTCACCCCTTGGTGAATTCATCTAGAATTCACATGATAGCTTAGCAGTTGCAGTTCAGTTCAGTTTTGGGAGGGCTAATGCTGCATAGGATCAGATTCTTGAGGCCAGCTTCCATCTCAATTATTTTAGTTGTATCAGCGTGTAAACCACAGTTTATCTATTATAATAGAAGCTGAGATTATTTCGTTCCTCGTATTATTATTTTTGCATAACTCTATTTGTTACAATTTTACATGGCAATTGTCTATTTAATTGAATGAAATTTTATCTAAACCATTTTGTTCAGTGAAATTCCAAGAATTTGCAAAATTTTCAGTTTGGGATGTTACATTGGACTAGAGGCAAATAATAACCTCCCAGGTGAAGTATGGTAAAAGGGTGCAATCAAGAGCGGCCAATCATCCAACTTGGCATGTGATACACATTAGTATGTCGTGAAACATTAAAGAAAGAACATGATTGCAGCAATGATTAGTGTACCTTACAATAGATGACCCACCTTAAAGCCTCTTTAGGTGCTTGCTCATGAGAAGTGATTATTATGGTTTCATTCCTAAGTCTAACTTAGGAAAAGCACGTTAATTAATTAATGTTACTTGTCGAGCTAAGTTTCTAAGTATGAATAACTTAATTATTTAAGTGATTTAAATCTAATCTCAATCATTTATCTCAAGTGAGGCTTACAATTTAATCCCAACCATCCATCACTTAGGAGATCTAAGGTTTGAGATCTAGATTAATAAGAAACTATAAAATGAGCCTAAGGGAGAGAAAGAAGACGCATTGTTTTCATTGGGAGAATCGTTTTCTCAAGAAGAGTGAGAGACTCAAAACTGAAGAGAAGAAGAAAAGTGTGCATCAAGGAGATTTCAGCAAGAAGAATTCAAGGGTTGAGATCTTGGAGAGAGAGGAGCTTGAGTTTTGTGAGCAGGTCGAGTTCTAGTGGAGGTTTGGGAAGGTGGTTGCACACCCTAAGAGAGAAAGGTCAATTTCTCTAGAACCCAAGGGGCACAAAGGTGGAATATAGGAGGCCAAATTGCAAGAGGAAGAGCTAAGTTTTCCTGGTGCCGAAAAAATCCAAGGGTATATTTTTTCCAATAGGCAAAAATTTATAGGGGGTGTTATTTACAGGTATTAAATTGTTGTATTTTATGTGTATCCAACCTCTGAGATTATTTTCCTTGGTAAAGGAATCCTAATTTTCCTTAGTAATAGAAAAGTGAAGGAGAATTTGTTGGGAAAATTTTTGTTGTTATTGTGATCGATTTCCTGTTTTTAATTCCACTACAAAATTGTGAAGTTAAAATACCAATGTATTTATTTTGAGCAGTTTTCAAAAAAGATTTTACTGGGTCAAATATTTTTTGGGTATAAAATAAATAGCTAGGAAAATTAAATCATATCTAGTATTAAAAATTAACACAAGAAGCATGCCAGATGGGAGAGAGCACTAAACAAATCATAGGTGGACAGCTCTGATGTAAAGCTATATGTGGGCCATCATAGGGTTATTGGTGCACTGGTTGATCAATGGGGAGAAAAAATTTCTCCTATGGGTTACCCACTTTTGATGGGTAACAGGTCCCTTAGGCAAAAACCTAGCAAATATTACAAGAGACATGGACCAACCAGGTAAGCAATTCCAAATATTTTTTAAAATTCAATTCTTTAATATTCAAACTGAAGTTTGTAAAGGGCTACTCTTTTAGCCAAACTCAATCTAATTTGTTGAACAATAAACTAAATTTAGTCTTTGTCTTTGAGCACATTGGTGGGAGTCATTTGGCAACCAATGTCCTCAATTGTAAAAGTTGGCAGTTAAAGTCCTCAGCCAAACTTCAATTGCTTCTATGTGTGAGCCCAATTGGTCTGTTTTTGAGCTGATTCACACAAAGAAGAGAAACCATTTGGAACAAAAATAGTTAAATGATCTTGCCTTTGTGAGTACAACCTCCAAATAAGATACTGCCAATTGCATAACAAAAGACTTGATACAGATCCCATTGTGATGATTTATTTATACCTCAACAATTACTTTATACTCAGAAATTGTTTACTAAATGAAACTGGAAAATAAAATCATTAGTATTTTAACTTTCAGAATTAAAATGTGGCAGAAATAAAATGGGGAAATCATTCACACTACAGCAAAAAAAATTCCCAACACAATCTTCCTTCACTTTAAATTACTCAGGATAATTAGGGCCTAGACTCACAAAGAATACATCAAAAATTACAATTGTTGGAACCTGGAAATCGACCCCTCAGAACATTGGCCTTTAGTCAAAGTAGGATTTGAAGGAGGCACGAAGCATGGCACATGCAAGCACTAGCTGTGCAACTCATCCAACTCATGCCTTTACTAGGCCTAGTACTACTGTTAAATATCTAATACCATATATGATTTATTTATACCTTAACAATTACTTTATACTCAGAAATTGTTTATTAAATGAAACCTAAAAAACTACTAGAAAATAAAATCACTGGTATTTTAACTTTCAAAATTTAAATGCGGCAGAAATAAAATGGGGAAATCATCCACACTACAGCAAAAAAAAATTCCCAACACAATCTTCCTTCACTTTAAATTACTCAGGATAATTAGGGCCTAGACTCACAGAGAATACATAAAAATTACCACTGTTGGAACCTGGAAATCGACCCCTTGGAACAATGGCCTTAAGGAATTCGGCCCTCTTGGAACTCAACCCTCCTGTAGATTTTGGCCTTAGAAAATCAGCCTCCTCTACCAACTAACTCAAACCACTCTTGAGTCTTTATCCCTTTGTACAACCCCTACGCACTAGAGAAAAATTGAACCATGGATAATTTGGCCTCCCTCCAGAACTCGGCCTTCTTCTTCAGTAATTAGGCCTCTCTCTCCTAGACTCAGCCTCCCTAAATTTTTCTACGAAAATTCCCCTGTTGTAATCCCTTTCCCTCACTTCAGTCCCAGAGCCTCTCACTCCTTGAGAAAATCGCTCTCTCAACAATAGCAATGTAATGTGTCTTCATACTCTCCCATAGCTTCTCCTTATAGTTTCTCCATGGACCAAATTCCTAATCTCTAAAGTGATAGACGACTAAGATTAAATCTCAGTCTTCCTGATCAACGGTGGAGATTAGATCTAAGTCACTTCACTTAAATAATTAATTGTTTATCCTTAGAAAAACATTACCCCAAACTCTACATTAATTAAATTCTTAATTAATGTACTTTCTCCTTAGCTAAAACTTAGGAAGGAGATCATATAGTTGCTCCTCTTGAACAACCACCTAAAGAGGATTTCTCCTGCATGCAAGACACAGGCCTATGCAAAATACCTTCCAAAGCTACAAAATCAACAACTACTACTACTACTTATTGAGGTTGCAGATGTCCATGAGTCTAAAGACACTAAACCAAATGATGTTTTATAGCTCCTGTTAATGATCCCATTTCTAGTATTGGTGATATGGTGATGAGTTTGATGAGTGATCATGTTGATCAGTGATTTGTAGTAGTCCAATAGATTTAGGATGATTTTTTAACTTTGGAGGCCATTTAGATCCTCATTGATTGTGTATTTTGTTATTGATATCTATTGCACTCGGTGCCATTTTGATATATTTAGCTTTACATGGTATATAGATGAGAAAACTTTGCATATTTTGTCACTAAAGGTTTGGAATCTTAAAAACAAACTTTTTTCATTTAAGATTTAATTATTTTATGTACTTTTTTGAAAACCAAGTCAGTGAGTCAAACTTGATCCGAGTCCATGTCAAAACCCAAGTTTATATGTGGCCAAGTTGACGTCTAAATCCAAGTTTTAAAACTATGCTCCATTTTCTTGTGCCCCATACACTATGATATCTGAGGGAGATTTCATTGCTTATACAAATACTCTGGCAAGTCCTTTACTACCTTCTTCTGGTACTCAAATTAGAGATACCTATCCCTACACATCCAAGAGGTAGGTACTTTTAGATGGTGTACCCTGCAAGGACTTTCAATACTTACATGATTGATTACCTCCTCCTTTTAGCACCTCTCAACCTCTACAAGTATTAAGCACCCAGTCAATGGCGGATTCATTGGCACGAATAGTAATTGCTTAGTGAGACAATATCCTTTGCATGAGAGACCATAAATCCACCTCAACCTGCTACTCTTTGCTCTCAAAATAGATGAACTATTACCTTTCCTTGTTCTCAACACAGATGTGAAGATAGAGTCTAGACACCCATCACCAGGATTCCTCCCCCTTAGAGGGGCTCAATAGCCTTAGATGTTAGGGGAGATACAATTAGAGGTTCCTAACACCTTTTCCCTCTAGGAGTGCAAAACCAAGCCCTTTCAACCCCAGCCATTCATTGGAAGATGTTATCAAGTTAAGCCTTGGCACATGCAGTGATGGATGATGATACTAGCCTAGACACTGCTCTCACTCAACAACCATAGGCTTGGCTGCTTCCAAAACCTATCTAGATGAAGAATTGACAATGGGAGGCTCTCTTCTTATAGTGTATTATCTATTTCTCTTTCAGGGGTCATGCTTTGTGTTCCCTCCCTTCCTACTCTTTTGTTGTCTGCTCTTTCTTTCTTTCTAATCTTAAACCTAGAATTTGGATCTGCCTAGAAAATGCTTTAGGCACTCGTTGTTGTCAAAGTTTGTATTCTTCAATCTCATTGACCTGTTTTGGTCCTTTCTGGAAATTAAAACAATTTCTTTTCATTTCATATTGTTTAAAGGAAAAAACCCAGGCAATGAAAACATTGTTCACAGTCAAGCTACAAGCTGAAGTACTGAAACATTTTTACCTTTCTCTCCATTAGGAAATGATTCTTCAATAGACTTGACCTTGGTCTTGTCATGATAAATTATTTGGAATTTAGGAGGATCCAAATATCTCATCTCAGAATCTGAAAAAACTGCACCTTCCCCAAATATATTTGGAAATGTTTCTTTCAATGTTGTCCATAACAAAGTCAACCATGGATCTAATGCAGCTTCATACCTGTCATTTCCAAAAATTCACACACACATATATAAATATTTAGAAGTTTGAAGCAAAGATATTTTATGGTTGATAACCAATCAAGAAATTGATTATAATCAGGTTCAAATGTCTTTCATGCAATCAAAACTTGGGCTGCAATAACAAGAATATTAACTATAAAGTCAAAAAGGTGATTCAATTAAAACAGTGATGATATAATCACAAACTACGTGCACAGCATGAAACCAATCTTTTGGTTGAAGACAATCTAAGACATCCCCTTATATATATTATCAATAGTACCTTTCATTTAATTTCTCTTATATGGAATCATCGGATGCAAGATACATTCCTCCTATGTAATATAGATGTGCAAATCAAATTTTCTCATTGCCATTCACAAGTTTTGGAAGTTGCAACTTTATGGAGCATCAAATGCAAGCATTAATATTGTGTACATCCAATCAAGATAGTAAGTGAAGAATAAGACTTACACAATCACATACAAGCATTTAGTTACTTCTTTATCGGGGAATAAAGAAAGAAACAGAACAGAAAAAGTGACAATTGCAACAAATGAAAAGAAAAAAGAAGACCAGTTGAATCATGGGTGAACTTTGGTTGCACCAGGGTACGATATGGTTGAATCACAATAGATCGATTATGTTATAAGCAAGAAATTATTCACAAACAGAATCAGTGTCAGCAATAACATAGATCACCAAATCAGAAAGATGGAAATATTTAATGAAAGGTCGGTAAGGAGCACAATTGAAACTACTATAAACTTACAAAAGGATCATTAATGAGTGTCTTCAATGTTCACCCCCCGTTATAGAAACCTGCATTTACTAGCCCCAGTTGAATGGGTTAGAACTTAGGACCCAGGAAGCTATTCTGCTGTTCAACAATATCACTGCACCTCCAAGACTGATGTGAACCAATCTGCAGCATGGCAGCGGGTATTCAAGAAACTTGCAAAAGCATCCCTTACTCGTAGATTGCTATGACTTCTATCATTCAAGGCTTGAGATAAATTCCAGCATCCCCTTCCTCTAAATCAGTTAATATTCAATCTTGAAAACCAAATCCAGCAAAACAGGATTCTACCTATAGATCTTGCTGCAGAATATGCAAAAAGTATAATTATGTAAAATGTTAAATGGGTTACCTTAGCTAGCAATCGTGATATTAGTGGATGTTATTAAAGGTTATGATTCATGATAACAACTTGCCATAACTTAATTTATATACTTTTAAAAACACATTTATTAATAAAGATGTAAATTAGAGAGATCATGAATATCTAATCTGGATAACCATAGGGAAGATAATAAGCATTAATATTGGCAATGGTGTTAGCACTGTACTAGCATTTTCAAGACTATTTCATGGTTGTCTTATTATAGAACCATTTTTGCCATATGGCGATGCTGGAAATGTCTTTGAGTGTAGAATAGTGTCACAAGGTGCTACAATTAACAGGCAAAGTTTTGACCTCAAAAAACGTCATTTGAGGCCTCAAGCTGGACCCTAGAAGGTTTTAGACCCCAATTGTCCAAACAGGGTCCTGCCGCTAAAACTGCTCCGCAAAGCTGATTTCTCTAATTTTTCCACCCTAAAAGCATTGAGATCAATGACAAACAATATGATGATCCAATATGGATCGTAGCTCCCCATTTCGGGAGGCTTTTGGTCCCCAAAATCTTTTACTGAATAAGGGGCGAAATTTTTTCCTCTACGCTTCTCCTTGGAGTACCATTAAGTCTTGCCTAGATGTTGTCCTTTCAACCCAATCTACGAAAGGTCATATGATCTCTATCTTGTAGTACTAGAACTCTTTTGCAAAATCATATCCTCTGTCAACTTTGCATGAGCATTTGGTGCTAAATCCTCTATGGAAGGTAGGACCTACTCCTCTTCTTAATCCAACATGAAAGGCTCATAGAGTTTGAGATTTTCCACATTCACCAATGAGTAAATGAGCATGTATGGGAATAGTTAAGTCCGTAGGCATTATCTCCCACCTTTTTTAGTATCTCAAAGGGACCATAATGTAGAGCCTTGATTTTCTTACCAGGACCATGTGCCTCTCCTTGTTCAACTATAACCATACTCTGTCTCCCACTCTAAATGACTTCTCTGTTATGTGTTCATTATGCCTAGCCTTGTACCTTCCCCATGACTTCTTCATTGTGTACTATACTTGCAAATGGATCTACCTAATTTTCTCAACAAATTTTGCTGCCCTTAAGGTATCCCCTGTGAGATCCTCCCTAACTCTTCCTTCTTGTCCATATACTACATCGAAACGCGGATGTGAAAAATATCCAAAACAAGTCTCAAATGGTGACTTACCAATTGATGTGTGGACTAATCTATTGTAGGAGTGTTGTATGTAGACTAAATTGTCATCCCAGGTATTCAAATGCTTCTGATTGTAACCCCTCAAAAGTTGTAACAAAGTCTTGTTGACTATTGTTTTCCCATTTGTCGGTAGATGGAATGTTGTAGATCTCTTCAATTTTGTGTCTATCTTCTCCAACAATGAGGTCCAAAATGCACTGAGAAATCTGGCATCCCTTTTTCAAATGATGCTCTTTGGTATCCCGAATTGCACCCAAAATTGTCCAAACAAGTTTGTTGCTTCTTGCCCATTGAAGTTCTTTTTACGAGGCATGAGAATGCACATCTTGTTTAACTTGTCAACTACCATGAACAGGTAGTCATGTTCCTTCCTGGTTGTTGGTAAACCACCCAGAAAGTCCATGGAAATGATTTCCCCAAGATAAGTGGATACAGCCAGGTCATGGCATAGACCATGTTTCCCCTTACTTGGCTTGTCAGTACAACAAAGCATGCATCCTCTTACAAACCTAGCTACATCTTCTTGCATCAAGGGCCGGTGCACATTCCTCTATAAGTTAGCTATTACCTTCCCTACAACAAAATGCTCTACAACATTGGAGGTGTGAGTCTCTTAGATAAGCTACAATTGATCACCTTGAGGAACACATAGCTTGTATAGCGTAGAGTAACCCATTATGGAGATGATAGTCAATTGTGCTATCTCCATTGTCTACATGAATCTAGCTTTGCAATTATTGAAACACCTCCTTGAAATATTCATCCTCCATATATGCCTCTTTGTATGCATCATGGGTGAAAGGATCCATGTGCATCAGCGTTCCCAAAGATGTAATTTTTTATGGGTGGCCTTGAAAGAATGTTGTCCAACTTGTTTTTGCTACCCTTCTTATACCTAATCACTAAATAAAATTATTGTAAAAAAGTAAAACCCATCCACTTGTAATGCTTGGTCTATTGTAAGCTACTATGGGTTTGCAAGTATTGTAACAACTAGTGATCCGTGTGGATGACTATCTCCTTTCCCATCAGATAAAGTTTCCACTTCTTGACAGCTTGTACCAAGGCACAGAGCTTCTTGTCATAGGTAAGATAGTTGAGAACTTCCCCATGAAATTCTTTAAAATGTTGTACTAAAGGCCTTCCTTCATACATCAAGACCACTCCCATGGCATACCCACTCGCATCTATCTTCACATCAAAGGGTTGTTGCAAGTTTAGTAATTGGAGAATTGGTGCTTCAATTATTTTCTTTTCAGCTCTTCAAAGGCCTTTTGCTGACCCTTTCCCCACTAGAAACTCTTGCCACTCGTTATGGCACGGACTGTTGTGGCTACTGCTGAAAATGTATCTAAGAGTCTTCTCAGTTACTATGCTACTCCAAGGAAACCCCTAACCTCTAAAACATTTGTAGGCATCGACCACTTCATGATGGGCTCCATCTTTGCAGGATCTATCATAAGCTCCCTTCCACTAATCACATAGCCTAAATACACCAACGATTGTTGTGCAAACTCAGACTTCTTGAGATTTGCCAACAATTGGTGCTTCTTCAATGACTCTAGCAACAACATCAAATGTGAGATGTGTTCCTCCCAGATAGCACACTATACTAGTATATCATCTAAATAGACAATAACAAATGAACTTAGATATGGGCACAGTAGATCATTCATTAATCTCTTGAACATAACTAGTGTGTTGCATAGACCAAGTGGCATGACTAACCATTCATACATATCTTCTCTAGTTTTGCTTGCTACAACTAGTCCAACAGATCAACCATCCTCGGCAACAGGCACCTTTTCTTGAATGTAATTTTGTTTTAACACCCTGTAACTAATGCATATTCATGAAGTCCCATTCTTCTTTGGCACAATTATGATGGGTGATCCAAATGGTGAGGTACTTGGTTGAATAACACCCTGCTCCAACAATTCTTGCAATTGCTTCCTCACCTTGTCAACGTCACCATCATGTTGTATGGACAATAACAAATGAACTTAGATATGGGCACACTATACCATTCATTAATCTCTTGAACATAACTAGTGCGTTGCATAGACCAAGTGGCATGACTAACCATTCATACATATCTTCTCTAGTTTTGCTTGCTACAACTGGTCCAACAGATAAACCATCCTCGGCAACGGGCACCTTTTCTTGAATGTAATTTTGTTTAACACCCTGTAACTAATGCATATTCACGAAGTGCCATTCTTCTTTGGCACAATTATGATGGGTGATCCAAATGGTGAGGTACTTGGTTGAATAACACCCTGCTCCAACAATTCTTGCAATTGCTTCCTCACCTTGTCAACTTCACCATCATGTTGTATGGACTGCTTATACAACACAATGTTTGGCAGTGGAGAGTCTGGCAACAGTTGGATCTCGTGCTCCACTTCCTTTTTGTGTGGTCGCCCTTTAGTCTCCTGGAATACTCCCCTATATGCCTATAGCAACTCTTCCAATTGTTGACTTTGTTCCTTAGTGAACCCCTCCAAGGATGCCTTTACTCTCATTGACTCTTCTACAAATTGATTCTCTCTTAAGAATAATAAAACATTCTTCTAGCTAGAACTAATCAATTTTTTAGCTTTTTTGGCACTTACTAGTGAAAATTCACTTACCCTCATTCGCATTGATGATGAAGGATTTTTTGTCCTTGATGAAGCGAAACTAGTTGGTTATTCGCATGAAGATCGCATCACACATCTACATATAGGGACTCCCAAACAGAACCTCACACACATTAAGTGGAACTGCATACAATTCTAATTCATCAATAAAGCCAGCATTGATAGCAAATTTTATTTTACACTATTTTGTTACCTTGATTTCTACATCCTTATTTACCGATCCCAATGGATATGGGCTAGGATGATCTCAAACCTCCAATGCTATTTTGTTGACCGACTTTGCTGAAATGAAACTCATATGTGATCCTAAGTTGAACAGAGCATCAATTTTTGTCTTCTTGACCTATATATTTATATGGAAGAGTTTGGTCATCTCCTTCTCTTCCTGTTGTTGAAGGATACTCAAATTCAACCCCTTTTGCACTGATGCGCAAACAATCTTTGCATCGATGTGCAAACTACTTTCCACCTAATTGCTCAAAACTGTGACTAACAGATTTTTCTTCTCTGTGTCCTTTTTATGCTTCGAGTTGAGCTCTAAATGCAATTTCCAACACTTCTCCTCTGTGTGACCATCAATGTTGCAGTCGTTGCAGTGGTTGCTAGAATGTTTGCACCAGTGTGTTATAGTTGTTGTCATCTTGTCCTTCCCCCTTTCCACATCTTCATCTCCTCCTTGGAAGCCTCCCGATGTTCCTTCTAGTTTGAACCACTTGATTGTCCTTTCTTTTGGCCTATGTTTTCCAAGTATTATACCAATAAAAAATCTTCATCCACCATTATGGATTTGAACAGCATCACTTGTGTAGACCCCCCAGATACTTGAGGAATAATTATGTGTTCTTCAGAGAGATAACCAAGATTATTAACATATTCCTTAATTTTGTGGTGTACTCCTATACAATCTACCCATCTCTGCCTAAAGTAATGCCACCAGATTCATTGGTCCTCTACACCCCTGATAGGGTGGTAAAAAACAGTCTTTGTTTGTTTGTGTGTAAACAATATATTTGTATATGTATAAATGTATTGATATATAAATAATTGATAGAATGAATGATGATACAATAACCCTCGTGACGGTTTATAGAATTGGCTGGTCATGAGGTGAAAGGGTACGTGCCCCTTGAATTTTTTTAATTAACTTTATTTATAAACATTGTCGCCTTCTCAAGGAATGCTTTGTCCTCAAAGCATACAAAGCAAGATTTTCTCTAGTTGCCCATGTCTCTATGGTCAAATGAAGTTTATCTACATTTGTAGGTCTGACTTCGCTCACATTTTGAGTGTTGGTGACATTCGTGTGTATTGTTTGCATTTTTGTGAGAATGGAAGCTACGACACCATATATTTTATAGTGTTGTCCTTGCCATGAACTGTTCTTCAAGGTTTATAGTATAACTTCCCAACTGCATCAACCATTCTACACCTATCACTATATCCACATCTCTTCAAGTGATACACCATAGAGTTTTGTTTGTAGTTTCAACTCTTGTATCTGAATTGAAAACTTATGACATTTTGTTATTTCATCGACCTTTTGTCTATTAGCAATAGTTACGATGAGGTCTTTGATGGGGTACACAAAAAGGTTTAGTTGTTTAACAACATAAACATCTATAAAATAGTGAGTACTGCCAAAATTTACAAGTATTCTGACATTTTATTTTTTATGACTCCTTTAACCTTCAGGGACTGAGGTTGTGGTTGCCCTATCATGGTTGTTGGTGGAGTTGTAGAGATGGGACTTTATGAAAGTTTTAAAATCCCCCCACGGAGTTACTAGAGGATCCCCCTCCATCCTTAAGGTTTTTGTCTAGATGTCACACCAAATCAAGGCATGGCCTTCTAATTTCGAATGAGCAAATGAAATTTTTTTGTTCCTCATTTATGTGGTGAACACTAAAGTAAACCTATAAGGACTGCAACTAGTGATTTAATTTCAAAGCATCAATCTCACCTTGATGCAACTTGATGTTCACCTTTGCTTCCATCTTGAAGAGAGACTATGAATGGTTCATGACACTCGAACTCAAATGCTCATTTTCAGCTTTCCTAGACTAATCTGGGTCTTCCTAATCCCCTGATTCCCCTCCAATCTGACCTTTATATTGGAACCTCCCTCTTCTCCTAATAGAGCGAGATTATTGCTTAGGCATGCCATGACAAGACTCAAAATATGGTTTTTTGAATTTTCTGTTACTTGCGCTTCTAGCCACACAAACCTCTCATTTTCAGATGTCGTGGGTTATCATAATTTGATTAATCGACCATGGTTGTGGTTTTACGACTTTCTACTTAAATTCATTTGATCCCCTGCAACTTCCCACAAAATACCCAAAGAACCTACTCTAGTACCAATATGATCTGAAAATTCCCATGGACATTACACCGGATAGTTCCTCACAACATATCTAATAAAGATAGATTGAAATCTAAAATCTATACTATAAGGGTTACTTTTCCTTAGATTTCTAGACTTATTAGTCGTTGTTTTTTCTGCTTATGCATGTAAGAAATAAAATGCGGAAAATAGAGAACAATGAAATAAAATTACACACCAACCTAATGAACACCAAATACGCTCTTCGAAACCCTTTCAAGAGAAACCCCAGCTAGAAGGGGAGGCTTCTCTGCTTTCTTTTTTCTTGAATTGAAATTATGCAAGTACAAAGGAGAAGTCACTCTCTAAGCAATTTCCTAAGACATGTGTTGAAAAGTGTAACCAGGTTCGGTCTTCATAATGACATGTAATTGTGATTTTTGTAAATGATGAAAAGAAGAAAACAAAATTATTATTGTAATGCTTGCTTCATGGGTTTCATGAGCAAGAGAATTTATTTTTAGCGACTCCCATTGAGAGCCTCTAGGATTTGTCATTAAAGTCAAAGAGTCAATGTCATGTATGAAGAACCCTTCTTGGGGATATGACAAATGTATATGAGTCTATGAAAGTGTCTAGAAGCCCTCCAACAATAAGCACTAGTCCTCCTCTTCCAATCGTCCTTAAGATGAAGGATAAGATCATGCTGGCTCACCTAAATTAACTCACACCCATTCATATGCACATGTCATCTTATTATATAGGACAAATTACTATATATACATGGCTAGGGTCTTTGCATTCACACAATTCAGAAATTCGGACATCTCTCTGTAATTCGGGTGAACAATCTTGTGACAAGTTCGGATCACGATTCGAATGACATAGAAGGAGCTCGGATACATGAGAGAAGGATAGCGAGGATCTATGTTTGGGTTAACTAGTGAAACAAAAATTTGGATCTTTGAATGAAGGTCTCGGAGCTACAGCAGAAGGATACCATTCGGATGAGGGTATATATACCACAGTTAGATGATATATAGAAGGCACAGTTCGGTGCTAGTTCGATGTTATGAAGGAATTGTTATTCAGTGATATATTATAGTATGTCGGTGTTACTGCAATAAGGACATTTTGGTGACAATACAGTGATATCATTTAATGCCACCTCAAGTATGTCTATAGTTCATTGCTATCACATTATGCTCAGAAACGAGATGATCTCAGTTCTAAGAAGGTCAAAGCGAAAGAGGAACCGAAAGGAGAAAGGAAAAGACAGTCATGGGTACTAGTGTCTTGGTCTTGGAGTGGCTAACGGGTCAAGGGTCTTGGTCTTGGTATTCGTCAATTGGAATCTCTATAAGAAGAATTTGTGCGGGTTTTCCTCTCAAAGAGTGAGAGGTCTTAGCCCTAGCTCATAGCCTACATTCTATGTCTCTTGTCTAATTTATGTTCATGCACTGGTAGTTGTTTGATGAAGAAGAACACTAATAATCTAAGTAGAAGAAGATCCTAATCTAAAGAAGTAAAAAGCACTCACAAACAGTTACTAACAAAAGAGAAATCACCTAATTAATGTTGCCCTAGATTTCTCAACATGGTATCAGAGCTAAGGTGACTAAGTCAAGGAAGGGCATTTCATCAAGCGACACTCAAGGAATGAATCTCGAGAAAGACATCAAAGCAAGTTGAAGGATATCAAAGCGAAGTCGAGATCTACATCGAACCCTAGATCGAAGAAGAAGTCTACACCAACAAAAGTTTTGGATCCTCTAGTCATCATCAAAAAACCACAAAGACCCTCATCAAGTTGAAGGGGTCTACAAGTCAAGGTAGCTTGTAGTTTATTTATCCAAGAATAGCACTTTAAAGGTTACATCATCATCTTAAAGAAAGCAAAAGCCCTAGCTCAATCAAGGAAGCATTCATGGGATCCAATCTCAATCAATTTCAAGTTGAAGTATCTTGAAGGTTGTTCATCCATAAAAGGCTAGATCGAAAGGCATTATCATAAAAAGGGCAATCTTCTCTTTATTGAAGCAAGGATCTCATTTGGAACAAGATCATCCAAAAGGACGCAGTCTCCCCCTCGTTGAAGCAAGGACCTCCTTATCCTTAAAAAAGATTATTCGAGAAGCATCAAGTCATCTTCATCGATCATCATCAACAAACAAATCAAGTTGACGATTTCATCTTCACCTAGCAAGTATCTATATTCTATAATCTAAATCAGGTAAAATGACTTCGTTTTGCAAGGAGATCTATAAGTTGGTTGGGTCATCGAACTTCCTTGCATGAAAAAAGGAGGATAAACATAGTCCTCAAAGAAAGTGAAGTCATTGTTCATATCAATGGAAAAGTCTCCAAACCACCTGAATGTCAAGCATTATCTGAATGAATACATGTAAAGGGATCAAAGGGCTCAAGGGATTCTTATGAAATCAGTCAAAGGTCCCCTCATTCCCTAATAGCAGAATTGGAGACATCAAAGTGATATATGATAAGATGGTAAACCTATTCTCTGAAGATGTGATAAGAAAGGTCATTTGACTTAGATCTGATCCACACAAATTGAAGGTATCAAAGGATAAAGGGTTATCCTCGTAAGATCTAAATTGCAAGATTTGGGAGAGATAATCTTCATTGTTCCAAATGCACTAACTGATGAACAAGGTAACAAATATTTATGAGGATAAGAAAGTTATCCCATTCAACAACTTGTGGTTTCTATGCAAGATAGAAGAAGACAGGTTGAGGGCAAAAAAAATTCAAACATTTGTCGAAAGAAAAGAAGAACATAGCTAAGATTCAATGCTATGAGCATTATAGGAAAGATTGTCCTAAACTTAAGAAGGACAATAACAAGGAAGATAGAGAAGAAGTCCATTTCACCGAAGAAGTGGAGGAAGCCGAAAGAGGAAAAGAATTAGAAGTAAGAGCTCGTGACATCATCATAGGAAACATGAAGGATGTCTGGAACAAAATCTATGGTAGTCAACTATGAAGGATATAGCTCTTGGGAACCTCATTGAAAGCTCAAGTAACACTTATGGGGAAAAGGAAGAAGTCGTCCAGGACAAGGCTCATCATACATCAGTCAAAAGGTAACATCTACTGGATAAGGATATGCAAGATCCTCAATATTCTCTAATAGAATCTTCATCAAAATTTTCACCAATCTAGGGAGGAAGCAAGTGTTTCATCAGGAACTCCAACTTGTGGAATTCATGAGATGATGGTATGATGGCATAAGAGATGAAGCAGACCAACGGATTGAAGCTCTTTTCAATCAAGGAAGCTGCTAAAAGAAGCCTATATGACCTAAAGGTAAATGAGGAATGTATGCTTCTATTCAATACTATAACATGGATCAATGATCTATCTTGAGAAGCATGATCTAAGGCAAGGAATCTCACCCTATCAAAGGATGTCGGAAGGCATGAGTCACACTAGATGAAATCCACATAACATGTACTCATATGAAGTATGAGGTGGTTGACTACAATTGAAAGCTACTAGGAATGAAGTGAGTGAAGAAAGGAAGGAAGAGATCTTGAGATATGCAACCATGTTAAAGGCAATAAACACCCAAGAAGATTTGACTAGGAAATCTCCCGGAGAGATATAAAGAATCCGATGGAAGTCTAAAAAAGATGGAGACCCTTGACAATAGATATCTTTGGGAGATATCTCAACATGTATGCAGGATGTTGATGCAAACTAGAAGATGTCATGATGAAAGACCATCACAAAGGTAATTTTGATTTAAGTTTTCATTTCTTATTTTTGAACAAATATTTGGATGGGCTTATGCAGGACTGCCAAAGGAAGAATTGTGGATGTCTTCCCAGTGGACCATGTAAAACGATGTAAGATCCTTCCAAAGAAAATGGTATGAAGAAGGTAGCATGGCATGAAGCAAGGCCAGATGTAGAGTGATAGATCACTTTCTGAAAGGAATGATGACATGGCTAACTCATGAATGAAAGTGATGGATGGTCTATGCCCTATGAAGAAGTCCCAAAAGATCAAGACTTCATAACAAAGAAGAAATTCATGACATCAAAGGAAGGAGTTCTTCAAGCAGTTGATTGTCCCATCATCTCCACCTACGGAGTTGTTGTAAACTTGTAGGTACCTAATTAAGAGGGAGCCTAGATATAAGTTTCTTACTTGGAAGAAACTTGGAAATTCCTAAACTAAGAGGGAGCTTAGGTACATTCCTTTATTGGAATAGATATGTACTCCCTAATTGAGAGGGAGAGATAGACACATCATTCTTGTCTTCACTTGGGAAGACAGAATAAAGGATTGGGTAATCATTTGGCATCTAATGCTCTTTGAGGATGAGATAGGGCATCCGAGATAAGAGTAGTCGTAGGGGACCGATATTCTTTGAGGACTGGGGAGTCCAAGATAAGAATAGTCTTGATGGAACACACACTGAGAACCTAGGTGGGGTATGTTCTGAGAGAGACAATGATGAGAGTGTCTATAAATCATTGGTCTCACCAGCATTGAGCTCAGATCATGTGGAGAGATAGTATTGTTAGTCGAGGCCTTTGCTATACAACAATGTTGGTTGATATGATGCTAAACAAATGGGTTACCAATCTGATTCTTCTTATGAGAAATTCTTCAGATTGAGAATGACCAAGTACCATTATGAATACCTCCCTAGTTAAGAGGGAGCGTTGAAAAGTGTAACTAGGTTCGGTCTTCATAATGACATGTAATTGTGATTTTTGTAAATGATGAAAAGAAGAAAATATAATTATTATTATAATGCTTGCTTCATGGGTTTCATGAGCAAGAGATTTTATTTTTAGTGGCTCCCATTAAGAGCCTTTAGGATTTGTCATTAAAGTCAAAGAGTCAATGTCATTTATGAAGAACCCTTCTTGGGGATATGACAAATGTATATGGGTCTATGAAAGTGTCTAGAAGCCCTCCAACGACAAGCACTAGTCCTCCTCTTCCAATTGGCCTTAAGATGAAGCATACGATCATATCGGCTCACTTAATTGAACTCACACCCATTCGAATGCACATGTCAACTTATTATATAGCACAAACTACTATATATACATGGCAAGGGTCTTTGCATTCACACAGTGCAAAAATTCGGACATCTCTTTGTAATTTGGGTGAACAGTCCTGTGACAAGTTTGGATCACAGTTTAGATGACATAAAAGGAGCTCGGATAGATGAGAGAACGTTAGCGGGGATCTTTCTTTGGGTTAATTACTGAAATAGAAGTTCGTATCTCTGGGTGAAGGTCTCGGTGCTACAGCAAAGGGATACCGTTTGGATGAGGGTATATATACCACAGCTAGATGATATATAGAAGCCACAATTCAGTGCTAGTTCGATCCTATGAAGGAGTTGTTATTCAGTGATATATTACTATCTCAGTGCTGCTGCAGTAAGGACATTTTGGTGACAATACAGTGATATGGTTCAATGCCATCTCAAGCATGTCTACAGTTCGTTGCTATCACAATATGCTAAGAAAGGAGATGATCTTAGTTCTAAGAAGGTCAAAGTGAAAGAGGAACCGAAAGGAGAAAGGAAAAGACAGTCATAAGAACTAGTGACTTGGTCTTGGAGTGGCTAATAGGTCAAGGGTCTTGGTCTTGGTATTCGTCTATTGGAATCTCTATAAGAAGAATTTGTGTGGGTTTTCCTCTCAAAGAGTGAGAGGTTTTGGCCCTGACTCATAGCCTACATTTTGTGTCTCTTGTCTAATTTATGTTCATGCATTGGTAGTTGTTTGATGAAGAAGAACACTAATAATCTAAGTAGAAGAAGATCCTAATCTAAAGAAGTAAAAAGCACTCACAAACAGTTACTAACGAAAGAGAAATCACCTAATTCATGATGCCCTAGATTTCTCAACATGTGGCCTATGGGCTGCTACAGAACACAAACCCCCTCAATTATGCTCTCTCTCATCCACAGTTAGCTAATTTGTTAACCATGGAACAAAATTCAAGAAAAAAGAATGGAATCTCTTTTCCTCCATATGGCCCGGTTATAACATTGATTGAGAGCCAACCAAGGGTTAAATATGACCCACTCAACCCTAAACATGAGTTACAACTCGACTCTTCTAGAGTTTTCTTCATAGTGGCCATATGTCTAGCCCCTTTTCCATGAGTAATGGGGGTTGATGTGGCATCCTCTCAAACTATGGTGGTCAATTACAATAGGTCAACTTCTTGGAGGCATAACTTTTGCATCTAAATCCCAATTGGTGTGATTCTTGCACCATTGGAATGGTCTTCGATTGTAGAATAGCTTTATAGGGTGGTGGGGTTAAGCGGCAAAGCTTTACACCCAAAAACATCATTCAAGGACTCAAACTACCTTCAAAAGGTTTCAAACCCCAATTCTCCAAACTAGGATCCACCATCAAAACTACTCCAATAAGCTGATTTTTTTTTGCACCCTGAAATCATTGAGAGGGATGACAAACAATATAATGATCCAATCCAGATCATTATGAGGATGACATATAGGGATGTTGATGGTATAGAGGTATACAACTATTTTCTAAACCAATACTATGAGAGGGTCAAACTTGTAGTAAGTGGGCCAAAACTTGTAGGTCGACTTTCCTTAAATAAGCCGAGAAATCCATTGTGTGGTTTGTACGGTTAGGAGGACCGAATTTTGTTGGTACAAGTCAAGATATGTTGAGAAATCTAGGGCACCGGAGATTAAATGATTTCTCTACTTTAGATAACTACTTGTGAATGCTTTTTACTTCTTAGATTAGGATCTTCTTTTACTTAAGTTAGTATAGTGTTATTCTTCATCAAACAGCTACCAATGCATAAACCAAAAAGAGACAAGAGACACATAATGTAGGCTATCAATCAAGGCCAAAACCTCTCCCATTTGAGAGGAAAACACGAACAAATTGTTCTTCTTATAAAGACTTCAATTGACAACAAAGACCCTTGACCTATTTGCCACTCCAAGACCAAGACAAAAAGCTTCCTCTTTGTTCTTGAGTCAACGAAAGTCAAACTCCTTGCTCCTTCTTCTTTCATGGCTACCTTGGCTTCCTTTTCTCTATTTCAGACCTGCAATTTCTCAGCCCTGATTCAGAAACCCTTATTACATGAGAATGATCAACTTTGGCTCTTGATTATCTTCACTCTAGAAGGAGACTTCTTCTTGACACTTCGGCTTCAGGTCTTCTTTGTTCCTCACCCAAAAATTGTCCTCACAATGTGACTGTGGTAACTCACTCTTCCTACAGTAGACAACAACAAATTCTCGCATGTGTGGAGTGTACCTAGCCAAAAACAAAGCCAAAAATAGCACCAAAGACTATGCTCTTCTTTCCTCTTGCTTCGCTGATGATTAGGCTCCTTCTTAAGTGATCTTCGCACCTTTTGATTTCAGACTTGCTTCACTGAAATTGTGTGTTCTAAAATGAGCCTCCACAATGAACCGACATGAACTGAGGGTGAGTCGACGTGTCTTTTTGAGAGGATTCATTATTCTTTTGAAGGAGGTGACTTGTGCTCGTCTTGGAGGGCTATTTGACACTTTCATTGACTCATATATAAATGTAACATGCCCAAAAAGGGTTCTTCATACATTGACTCTTTAACTTTATGACCAATCCTAAGGGCTCGCAATGGCAGCCATTACTAAAAATAAAATTACTTGCTCATGAAACCCATGATACAAGCATTACATTAATAATTTTATTTTTCTTCTTTACATCAATTACATAAAATCATATTTACACATGTCATTATGAAGATCGAACCTAGTTACACTTTTCAAAACTCCCTCTTAACTAGGGAGGTATTCATAATGGTACTTGGTCATTCTCAAGGTGTGTTCCACCAAGACTATTCTTATCTTAGATTCCCAAACCTCAAAGAATATCGGTCCTCTACGACTACTCTTATCTTGGATGCCCTAACTCATCCTCAAAGAGTATCGAATGCCAAATGTTTACCCAATCCTCCATTTTGTCTTCCCAGGTGAAAACAAGAATGATGTGTCTATCTCTCCCTCTTAATTAGGGAGGACATATCTATTCTAATAAAGGAATATACTCATTCCTACATAAGGAATATACCTAAGCTCCCTCTTGGCTTAGGAATTTTGCTTCCAGGTTTCCACCTAGGAAGAAACTTGTTTCTAGGCTCCCTCTTAGTTAGGGACCTACAGCGGCTCCTTAGGTGGAGATGATGGGACAATTAGCTTCTTGAAGAAATCCTCCTCATGGTGTCATGAACTTCTTTTCGTTATTCAGGAGTCTTCATGTTTGGGACTTCTTCATAGGGCACAAACCATCCATCACATTCATCCATGAGTTAGTAATGTCATCATCAGAAAGTGTTAATTTTAGGTATGTTCTATGCTAATAGCAAATTTACTTCAATTTTTCATATTAGCTCAATTATCAATTCCAGATTAGCAATCATATTTAGCATGATAGTAAAATGCAAATAGAACATAAACATAAATCGTAGAAGACAAGCCAAGACAAGAAGACACAGGATGTGGCCCCAGCCAAGGACAAACTCCAATGTGGGGAAACCCTTGATCAACTCTTCTTATGTTCTTCAATAGTTCAGCAGAGGAGAGATAGTACATATACATCAGAAGTCAACACTTTGGCTTGTCAAAATAAGAGCAAAGATCTTCTCTAAGAAGATGTCACAAGAGGTAACTGATCTGAACACAGATGATTCCATCACCTTCTTGTACCTATCACTGTGTTGCACCATGTTGCACCATTATACCATGTCCATCATCACTGTGTTGCACCATGTTGCACCATCACCATGTCCATCATCACTGTGTTGCACCATGTTGCACCATCACTAAGTTGTACCTCATCATGATGTACCCAACATGTTTCTCTTCATCATCATGTTGCACTATTCATCATGCTGCACTATGCAACACCATCCACTGTTGTACCCATCACTGTGCACTATGTTGAACCATTCATTGTTGTACCCATCATTGTGCACTATGCTGCACCATTCACTATTGTACCCATTGTTGGTCACTTTAATTGCTTACTAATTAAACAGTCAAGTGCCACATAAATTGTCAACCCGGGAAAGTCCGATTATTTCAAAGGCAACTACGTACTGTATGTACTCAATTTTAATAGCACTAAAAAGCTGTAGTATAAATAAATCACACCTTGTTAAATCTTTACTCTATGTTACAGCAACTATACTCTATTGCAGATATCTAATAAGAGATGGATATTTAATCAGAAAGAATAAATCTGCAAAAGAAAACAATGGCTGTTTTGTAACAAAGGTTCAGGTTCCTATCCCCAGAGTAGGAACCTTCAGCAACTGCCTCTGTTATCCAGTTCACCAATTCACTCTGTAAACCTAATCACCGGTGAGGCACTCATGAAATAGCATCAATCGATTAAAAGAGAAACAGAGTTTCAACAAAAGTAAAATAACATCCAGAAACAGTACTAGTTAACAAGGTATGAACAGAAATCACACTTAGCACACAACAGAAAGAGAATGGGTGAATCTTGTGATGAAGATGGGCCCTGTCCTTCTCACAAGATTCCCCAGGACACGAAAACTAAGATGAGATACTCAGAACAAAACTCTATTCATTCATCAATATACCATATTACAGAAAAAATTAAGTCTCGTTCCTTCAACTACAATCCTTGTGTTACGACTTGTTCATCCCCTTCTAATGAACTTAGATATGCGCACAGTAGATCATTCATTAATCTCTTGAACATAACTAGTGTGTTGCATAGACCAAGTGGCATGACTAACCATTCATACATATCTTCTCTAGTTTTGCTTGCTACAACTAGTCCAACAGATCAACCATCCTCGGCAACAGGCACCTTTTCTTGAATGTAATTTTGTTTTAACACCCTGTAACTAATGCATATTCATGAAGTCCCATTCTTCTTTGGCACAATTATGATGGGTGATCCAAATGGTGAGGTACTTGGTTGAATAACACCCTGCTCCAACAATTCTTGCAATTGCTTCCTCACCTTGTCAACGTCACCATCATGTTGTATGGACAATAACAAATGAACTTAGATATGGGCACACTATACCATTCATTAATCTCTTGAACATAACTAGTGCGTTGCATAGACCAAGTGGCATGACTAACCATTCATACATATCTTCTCTAGTTTTGCTTGCTACAACTGGTCCAACAGATAAACCATCCTCGGCAACGGGCACCTTTTCTTGAATGTAATTTTGTTTAACACCCTGTAACTAATGCATATTCACGAAGTGCCATTCTTCTTTGGCACAATTATGATGGGTGATCCAAATGGTGAGGTACTTGGTTGAATAACACCCTGCTCCAACAATTCTTGCAATTGCTTCCTCACCTTGTCAACTTCACCATCATGTTGTATGGACTGCTTATACAACACAATGTTTGGCAGTGGAGAGTCTGGCAACAGTTGGATCTCGTGCTCCACTTCCTTTTTGTGTGGTCGCCCTTTAGTCTCCTGGAATACTCCCCTATATGCCTATAGCAACTCTTCCAATTGTTGACTTTGTTCCTTAGTGAACCCCTCCAAGGATGCCTTTACTCTCATTGACTCTTCTACAAATTGATTCTCTCTTAAGAATAATAAACACAGATGATTCCATCACCTTCTTGTACCTATCACTGTGTTGCACCATGTTGCACCATTATACCATGTCCATCATCACTGTGTTGCACCATGTTGCACCATCACCATGTCCATCATCATTGTGTTGCACCATGTTGCACCATCACTAAGTTGTACCTCATCATGATGTACCCAACATGTTTCTCTTCATCATCATGTTGCACTATTCATCATGCTGCACTATGCAACACCATCCACTGTTGTACCCATCACTGTGCACTATGCTGAACCATTCATTGTTGTACCCATCATTGTGCACTATGCTGCACCATTCACTATTGTACCCATTGTTGGTCACTTTAATTGCTTACTAATTAAACAGTCAAGTGCCACATAAATTGTCAACCCGGGAAAGTCCGATTATTTCAAAGGCAACTACGTACTGTATGTACTCAATTTTAATAGCACTAAAAAGCTGTAGTATAAATAAATCACACCTTGTTAAATCTTTACTCTATGTTACAGCAACTATACTCTATTGCAGATATCTAATAAGAGATGGATATTTAATCAGAAAGAATAAATCTGCAAAAGAAAACAATGGCTGTTTTGTAACAAAGGATCAAGTTCCTATCCCCAGAGTAGGAACCTTCAGCAACTGCCTCTGTTATCCAGTTCACCAATTCACTCCGTAAACCTAATCACCGGTGAGGCACTCATGAAATAGCATCAATCGATTAAAAGAGAAACAGAGTTTCAACAAAAGTAAAATAACATCCAGAAACAGTACTAGTTAACAAGGTATGAACAGAAATCACACTTAGCACACAACAGAAAGAGAATGGGTGAATCTTGTGATGAAGATGGGCCCTGTCCTTCTCACAAGATTCCCCAGGACACGAAAACTAAGATGAGATACTCAGAACAAAACTCTATTCATTCATCAATATACCATATTACAGAAAAAATTAAGTCTCGTTCCTTCAACTACAATCCTTGTGTTACGACTTGTTCATCCCCTTCTAATGTAGATGTCTCCTCTTTATAGAGGAGACATCTATTACAAAATATTTTCATTATAGATTCTAGTTCAACCCTTTATACAAAAATAGGAAAATCAGTTTCCTGTCAACAGAATGTTGTTAGAATTATTTAGATTATGAATGTTACAAGCAATGTAACAGCTTCCTCAGTGATCGATCAGGTTCCTTTGTTGTTGTTAAATCTAGTACGCAAATCTCAACTGTCTCCTTGAGATTTGCATGTTGTTCTTGCTGTTTCAACTTCGAGATTCGTGTGCTGTTCCTGCTGTTTCAGCAACTGCAAAAGATAGTCCTGTCAGCTTTTAGGCAATTTCAACAATGTGGTCTGCACACCATTCTTTAATTGTTCAGCAACTCAGTCAACTTCAAAGATCAATTATAAAGATAGCATGATTATGTGTTAAATAATTAAATATATAGCAATGAGAAGAGTCACTATATACCTTTAGAATGATTGCGTCAAAACACTAGCAAGGACTTTCAAATATGGGTTGAAAAGGGTAATATTATGACAAAATATAAGGTCAAAGAGAGACAATATGGGGTCCTAACATCCCCCCCAACTAACAAGATTGCATGTCCGCATGCAACTTCTACTCTGAATCTGAGTCGGAATACTGGGATGAACAATGCAAATTGCTTATGCAGTAAGTATAGAAAGTGTTGTCAACCATGTCTCTGAACCCTTGGACACTTTGAACTTTTTGCCATGCTGCAAGCTCCTCCTTTTTGGTCAATTTGAACTGAGCCTTGTATTGCTGTCCTGGTAGCCATAGAAGAGGGAAGTGAAAGTGATAACCAATCCATTGCTCAGCACATTGTCAAATACATTTAGCATAAATAGGTATTCGTGAGATTATTGCCTAAAGATTGAGAAGGTTAAAGGGGTGGTACTCCCGTCTCTCCTTAGGACAGTGTTCCCAAAATAGATTATTTGCTTTTATAGCCAGAGTTCCCTTAGTTTTGACATAGTATTGGCAGTCCTCCAAGACTGCTGCCTGTAGTTTCCTCATATGGTCAGTCATCCCTGGCTCTCGTAGAATTCGTTGATGTTCGGCCATGAAAACAGTGGCATTTTGTGGCTCAGCTCGGATCCAGAGAAGACAATTCTCCTCATTGTGTGTTGCTGACATAAAAGCATTTTGCCAAGTAAGCTGATTAGCCAAGAAAGAAACAAAGGCTCTTATTTGAATATCACCAACGAGAGGAACTAAATTAAGCTTCCTATCTTCAGGCATAGCCTCATTGTGAAGAAAGAGTTCACACAACAAGTTCTGGTCACTATTCGATGCTTCTGCAAAGGTCTCAATAAATTGCTGAGGTGTAGACACCTGGTGGGGTTGTCCATCTTTGATTGCTTTCACTTGGAGGAACACTAAGCGTTCTCTCAAAAACACAGAATAATTAAAAGATGGTTTCCTAGTGGCAAGTAACCTTTGGACCAAGTCAAAGATAAGGGACAGTCTGGTTTTTGGTTCTTGTTTTCCTTGTGTTGTGCACGAGACTGTTCAAGAACTTCCCAATTTTTGTATGCATAGTTGAGCCATAATGACTTCTATTGCTGAAATGCCTTTCCTTGTGAGAGATCATATTCTGTCTTCCATGTGTCCCTCAGTTCTTGAAAACTAGAGGTTTGGGTGTGAGCATTGCTGACACATCGAGGTTCAGTCTGGTGTGAGCATCGCTGACACATTGAGGTTCAGTCTGGGTGTGAGCATTGCTTACACATCGAGGCTCAGTCTGGGTACCCGCAGTCTTAAAAGACTTTGGTACTGGTTTCTTCTCTGTAACAACTAGTGTAGGCTGGGGTGGTTTTATTTCTTTCTCCAAGATCCTTGAAGACCCTACTGGTTCTTGTGTAACAGCAGGGTTCTCCTTTTTAACTATAACAGGAGGAGATACCGAACTGGCTCCAGACAACAGAACTTCGACTATCTTATAACCGGCTCGAGAATAGAGATCACCACATTCACTGCACATGTATTCATTGTATTGATCATTTTCTGCACTCCTTTCAGCTGCAGATGCTACCTGAGCTAACATGTACAGATTGATTTCCTTTTCATAAGCTTCCCTTGCCCTTGTTAACTCTTGCTGATAAGCCTCAATTTCATATTTCAAAAACTCGTTTTCTTCCTGAAGGGAGGTTAAAGTAACCGAGCCTTCTGTAGCAGTTGCAGATTCCAGTGGATGGTAGGATTGTTGTTCGGTGGCAACTTCATCATTTGCATCCTCAACAGGTGGTTCTTGTGTATCACCTGTTGGGTCAGTGTCTGGTTTTTGTGTAGCAGCCACATCTAGGTCGTCTTCCTTTTGTTTCCCAACAGGTGGCTCTTGTGTAACACCTGTTAAGTCAGTGGTTGGTTCTTGTGGAGCAGCCACATGCCGTACATTGTCTTGGGTGTCTACATTAGATGAATCGGCAGCTGGTTCTTGTAGAGAAGCTGCATCTTTTGAAAAAAATGATGTCACAAAATCGTGAACGCTTTGCATTTTGGCACCCGAGGGTGAGGAAGGTGAAGGTTCAGGGCTAGGCGGAATACGGGATTTTAGGATGATAGGTGGGGAATTTGGGGTAATGGCCTCAGTTGCTACAAACGTCCTTGTTCGTCGTTGAGGTAAGGAAGCAGAAAAAACAGTGGTTTTTCTCTTACGAGCACTTTTCCTCAGGGTAGGGGGATTATCAGAAATAACGGCTTCCTTAACTGAGGCCCTCGTTCTTCTCTTTAGTGGGGTTGCAACGTTCTCTTGTCTTTTCCTTTTGAGCATAATAATGGGGGTATTGTCATCCGAATTATCGGTGGGAATATGGACAATGGGAGTGGATAATTCAACTTCATTAAGGGGTGGGCTCTGTTGCGGATTTTTAGTGCTCAATTGGGGTGTTTCAGCGACTGGTTGCTGATTTTCGGCAGCTTGCTGGGGGTTTTCTTCTGCTGGTTGTAGGATTTCAGCAGCTTGCTGGGGAGGGTTGTTAAGGGGAGGGGGATTGTGCAGGGCAAAGCCTTTATGAATTAAGAGCTGAACCAAACAATGGTGCGTGAGGGAGAGGAATGGGTGCCTTGTATTCACGGTATAGTGTGCCATATTTTTTAGACAGCCAAGCAAATAGTATGGCATATTTATTAAATGACCATGTCTTAAATGATTCAATAACACAAAGTCATGCTGGTAGACTACCTGATAATGTCCCTCGCAGGTGAAGTAATGCTTAACGAACTCTGTAACCTTCGGCCATGGCGGTGGTAGTGAACGAAGTGCTACACCCCTGCCTTTAAGTTCGACGCGCTCCCCTGGTAGCAGAAAATCTTGCTGTGCGTTGAGAATGAGGTGTTTCCAGCTGAACCAACGAGTACCATTGGTTGGTAACCCTAAAACTTGCGCTATATCCTTCTCTGTTACTGGAATTCGCACTCCTTGGACAGTAGAGTATCCTTCCCTCAAATTGCATGCGAATTCCAGAACTTGCTAAGAATCAAAATCCGGAAGCCTTCGGAAATAGTCCACCCATCCTGCTTGTAGAAAGATTTGGTATGCCTCCTGGTAAAGTTCTAATAATGTTGTTGAGCCAAGTTCATGTCTAACAGCATTTCCTCCCATAGTTATTGGTTCAGCAAAATGCAGAGTGCAGAGCCGAGTTGCCGCAGTCGAAACAGAGTAGGATGTTGCAAATGAAGTTATGACACGATAAGACACAGACGGGGTGACTAGACACTGTCGCGAGAAGTAAGAAATTACGGTAATCGGCGTATCATGTAATGATTACAATATTTCGGTATTCTCCTCCCAATTGCGGCTAGAATGATATGCTTGAAGGTACGATGATTTCGACAATCATATCAATATCTTCTCATTAACTACAATTTAATATTTACACCTAAACACGCATACCTTTACATTTTACCTTTGGTTGTTGCGCGAAAAATATAATCTCTTCATTAATAGATCGATGATGGTCATAAAAAGGGTTTATAAAGTATGAGGGATTTTATACACAAGGTTTTCTTTATTCACGGGAAATAGTGAAGGAACATAATTATCAGGATGAATGGCTGATTCCTTTAATGAAGAGTGATATGTATCCATTATTTTTGAGAGAAAGTAATGGTTCATTCTAGAGAAAAATGGGAAAATTGGTGCTTCTTAGGAAAAATGGAAAAGATTGGTGTTTTCAGCATCGGGAAATGGTGTTTCAGCGACGGGAGATGGTGTTTCAGCAAAGCGAGATGGTGGGAAAATGTTGCTGAAGGGAAGTGAGAGGGAATGAATTATGGTTTGAAGTGAAATGGAAATGTTTCCAAGCCAAATCTTGATCCTTCCTATATTGAAATTTTTCTTCTCATCCATCCTCCGAAGCTAAGATCTACAAAATAGTTAATTGTAACATGGCAACCCTTGATAGGGATTATTAGTTAAGAAATCTAATCTAAGAAAAATAAATATATAAACAGAAAAACTAAGTGCAATGAGGGATAGCAGACTCCCCCAAAAAGACATAATGTATATATGTCATGCAAGTGGCTTTGAAATCCTCTTTAGAAATAGGTTGTTGATACAAACGGAGCTGATACCCATTCACTAACAATGGTGTTCTAGAATCATCAATTGTTAGGAGTCTAACTGTTCCATTTGGGAAAACAGTATCTACTTCATAAGGTCCTAGCCACCTTGTTCTTAATTTACCTTGAAAATTTTCAAAACGGGAGTCATACAGTAGAGCCCAATTACCTTTTTGGAACTGCTTATGCTTAATGGTTTTTTATCATGCCATCTGGTTCTTTGCTGTTGTATCATAGTTGTTTGATGGATGGCATCCAACCTCTTTTCATCCAATTCCTAGAGTTGCTGCAACCTAGCTGTGTGTGCATCAGTTAAGTCAAGGTTAACAGTTAAAGCAGTCCTTAAGGTTTTGATTTCAGATTCCACAAGAAAAACAACACTTTTACCATACACTAATTCATAAGGTGAAAAACCCGTAGTATTCCTTCAAGTAGTTCTATAAGCCCATAATGCTTCCGGCAACCTTTGAAACCAATCCCTTCTATTCTCCTTTACTGTTTTTGTTAAAATGGCTTCTATGAATTTATTCGTACTTTCCACCTGCCCATTGGCCTAGGGGTGATAAGGCATAGTCATTTTATGCTTAATGTGATATTTCTGAAGTGTATCTTTAAAGCCATGAGAGTTGAATGGAGGTCCTCCATCCGTGACTAGTTCTCTAGGCAATCCAAACCTAAAAAAGATTTCTTCAAATAAAAAGGTTAAAATTGATTCTTCATTAGCTCTAAGGAGTGCCTTAGCTTCCACCCATTTAGTCATATAATCTGTGCAAACCAGTATATAAACTCTTTGATTGGATGGAGGGTTGATGGGACTTATGAAATCTAGAGCCCATCTTTCAAAAGGTTCAAGTATTACATGGGGGTTCAGTGGCATTTCATCCCTGTGATTAAGCTAGCCCATTCTCTGATAGCGATCACAGGCCCTAACATATTTCTTTGCATCCTTGAAAAGTGAGGGCCAATAATAACCCATTCTCAGAACCTTATGTGTTGTTCTTTTATCAGCAAAATGCCCTCCACAAGGGCCATCATGAAAAGCCTTCAATATATTATAAACTTCATCTTCTTTGATGCATCTCCGAATTTCCTGATCAAGTCCTGTGTGATTAAGACACCCACTTATCCAGCTGTACCTAGCACTTTGTTGAATGATATTTCTTTTCTCTCTATGTGACAGGTATGATGGTAGCTTCCCTGCAACTAAATAACTGGCAATGTCTGCATACCAAGGTGAGTGAGAAGATACTACAAATAAATATTCATCAGGAAAGGAATCATCTACTGAAGTGTTCTCATCAGTTTTTATCCAAGAAAGAAAATCAACAACTACATTTTCTTTACCTGGTCGATCTACAATTGTAATATCAAATTCTTGTAGTAATAATAACCATATGGTAAATCAAGCATTTGTAACAGATTTGTTCATTAAATACTTAATGTCCGAGTGATCAGTATGAACAAAAGTAGTGTAACCGGTAATATAATGTCGAAACTTATTAATAGCATAAATGACTGCTAAAAATTCCTTCTCGGTAACTGTGTAATTAAGTTCAGCAGGGGTCATATTTTTACTAATAAAATAGATAGCATAAGGAAGATTATTTTCTTCTTGACCTAATACAGCTCCAATTGCAGTATCTGAAGCATCAGAGGATATATGAAAGGGGAGTGCCCAATCAGATCCTCTTAAGATGGGAGTTGTAGACAATTGATGTTTAAGTTCATTAAATGCTTTTTGACAACCATTAGTCCACTTGAATTCAGCATTTTTCATAAGTAACACAAACAAAGGAGAAGCTATTTTAGAAAATCCTTGATAAATCTTCTATAATATCCAGCATGTCCTAAAAAACTTCTTACATCAGTTTGTGTTTTAGGGATAGGAAGAGTCTGAATTACCTGCACTTTAGCTGGATCAACTTGAATTCCTGGGAATGAGATGAAGTGTCCCAATACAATTCCTTGATTCATCATCATATGGAAGTTTTTAGTACTCAAGGAAATATGTGCTTCTATACATCGTTTAAGTACTTTCTCAAGGTTTTGTAATGCATCTTCAAAAGTCACACCATAAGGAGTAAAGTCATCCATAAATATTTCTGAGTCATTAAGCATATCAGAGAAAATTCCTATCACTGCTCTTTGAAATGTTGCTGGAGCATTACATAGCCCAAATGGAAGAACTCTATAGGCAAAAGTACTCCATGGACTAGTAAAAGTGGTCTTGTCTTGGTCTTGGGGTGCAATCTTGATCTGGTTATATCCACTAAATCCATCCAAAAAGGAAAAGAATCTCTTTCCTGACAAATTGTCTAGCACCTGGTCAATAAATGGTAAGGGAAAATGATCTTTCTGAGTGGATTTATTTAGATCTCTATAATCCACACACACTCTCCATTTCCCATTTTTCTTAGGTACAATCACTAATGGAGAAACCCATTCACTATCAGATATAGGATATATAAATCCTGCATTCAGCAATTTTTGAAGTTCTTCTTTCACAATTTCCCTTAAATTGGGATTCATTCGTCGCTGGGGTTGACAAACTGGGTGAGACCCCTCTTTGATATAAATACGATGAGTACATAATTCATGAGAGATTCCCTTCATATCTGTGTAGTCCCATGTGAATGCTTCCTTATTCTCACGAAGTAAATTTATTAACTGTTGTGTTTCAACATCTTTTAGGTTAGGGTTTATATTTATGTTTTGCCAGGCTCGATTTCTACTGTTATACTCTTGGAGGAGATATCAGCTGATGTCTGAGATGAATTTTCATTTTTAAGGTTTTGCTGGGATTCAGGTTCCAAGATTGTAGTCAAGTGATCATGTGTTTCAGAGTTAACCGAAGAAGGTTCAGAAATAAAATTACTAATTAATTCATCCTCGGTTGTATCTTTAAAAGTTAAGGCTTGTCCAATAGTCAAGATGGGTTGGGTCTCATCATCCTCATAGTCTAACCATACAGAGTTATCATTGTTAATCATAGGTGTAGCATGAGGGTAAAGAGTAAGCTGCTTGGTTTCACATCCGTTAGAAATTTTCATTGAACCTGATCTACAACTGATGAAGGCATCTGTTGTAGCCAGCCAAGGTCTCCCTAAAATCAATGGATGTCCCCCCAACTTTTTTTTAATCTGTAATACAACAAAATTAGCTGGGTAGTTCTAAGATTCGACTGAAATTATCAAGTCTTCAATAACTCCTTCTGGTTTGATTGTGGAACGGTCAGCTAGTTCTAGAATGGTTGGGGTTTCCCTAATTACATTCTTTAACTATAATAATTGTGCAGTTTCAAGTGTCATAGTATTTATAGCAGCACCTAGATCTACTAGAACTCTGGAAACAAAAGTTTTTCCAACCTGTATTGTAACTGTAGGATGACCAGGGTCACCATATTTCACAGGAGGGGTTTTTCCTGACATTAAAGTAGCTAGATCACCCATCACATGAATTGTGAGGGGATCTTTAGCTTTTCTTCCAGGTTTCTTAATGCAAATATCTCTAACAGTTTTAGCATAAATTGGTACATCTCTCAGTTCTTGTAAGAGTGGAATTTTAACATACAAATTCTACAATTCTCCTAAGAGGTTAAAAGCAGGTGGCTCAAGTGTCTTGGTAAGAGCCAAACGTTCAGGGAATGGCGGCTCTGTTGTTTCAACAGTTTTACTAGAGGATGACTCAACTGTTCCACCATTGTTATTAGATGACTTTTCTTTTCCTGTTTCCTCTTTATCAGAGTCAGAAGAAGTAATGTCATCAATAATGGGTTCAACTATTCTCCCAGAGCGCAAATGAATATCATTACATTGCATAGGGAAAACAGGCTGGTTTTGAATATCAATGACCTGCAGAGATTTATTATTATTAGGGTTGGGGTTCGGTTGCATAGGAAGCTGGGGTCTCATTGTCTAGTTATTCGGTGGAGCATTTGATGGTAGGGGGAGAGATTGTTGATACTGGGGAAATTGGTTTGGAAATGGGATTTTCTGAGCTGTCCAATTTGGGTTCCATTGATTAAAATAAGATTGTTGTAGAGCCCAAGGATTCCATATTGTAGGATTGACAAAGGGAGGGTTTGGTTGTTGCATGGGTGGGAAGTTCATTTGGTTGAAGGGTGGGTATTGCATTTGATTAAAGGGCGGGTAATTTGCTTGAAAAGGAGGATGATTATTCCAATGATTAAATGGCATATTAGAATTCGTACCTTGTCCTCATGGTTTCTGTTGCCTCCTCTGTGTCAGCAAGTAAACTACTTCAACTTCTTCTTCAGTTGGTTGCAATGCTTCTTTTATTCCTGGTAAAGAAGGGCATTGTTGAGTCTCATGGTCCTTCTCGCAAATAGTGCAAATTGGTACCTTGTCCAGTGGGCATTCCCTTAGTGGGTGTTTTTATCTGCATTTAGAGCAGAAAATAGCCAAAGCAGCTTTTGTCTCTGCCTACTTCTTTTTAACCTGCAAGGTATCAATTTGTGAAGCAAAAGAGCTTAACATTTTAGTTTTAAATTCTTCAAGTAAGTTATCTATTTCAGCCCATGTTGCTCCTCCACTAGCTGATTTCTGGACTCTTGAGTATGTACTATCTTTGCTTTTTGGTCTGTTTGCTGCTCCTCTTCAACATCTCTTACAGAGGTTGACAATCTCGTCATATGATTCCTTAGATATATCCCCTTTTCCAAGCATATTCAACATATCTAAGCAGTCATCTCGTACCCCTTTTAACAGTATTGACTTGAGAATATCCTTACTCATATTCGGATGATCAGATCGCTACAAATTATACTGTAATCTTTCCACGAAATCCTCCAGGTTTTCGTCCTCCTTCTGAACCGTCTTAAATAACTCCTCCTTCCTTTCTCTTGTTCGGCAATAGTCCTGGTATTTGGCCAAGAATTTTTCTTTCATTTGATCCCATGTTGTGATCACATGTCTTCCGAGGCTCATGAACCACCTTAGTGCATTTCCTTTTAATGTTGCTGGAAATAAATTTAACTTTTGAGAATTAGTAACATAATCATAACATCTACATAATATATCAAACTCAAACAGAAATTCATTAGGGTCTCCAGATGATAAACCATGGAAATTAGGTAGGGCTGAAAGTGGGATGTTCTTCATAGGAGTTGCCCCTCTAGGAAGATCTCCAATAGGGAATTCCAAGGTGGAAAGGGAATTTTCTCCTCCTCCTTCTCTGCGTCCCCCACCAATGAGTCCTTCATTGTTTCTGTCCATTAGTTGTTCCCCTGTCTCACTTGCTCAGTCTTCAGCGTTTTCTGTAGGGCTTTTAATGTCCTGAACTGGTTCCTCAACATCAATATCTTCTATTGGTTCTTCAACTTCAATATCTTCTATCGGTTCTTCAATATATTCCACTGACTCCTCAATTTGTTCTACTGTCTCTTCGACTCTTTCTGGTTCCAATACTCCCTCTGTTTCGTAATCCGTCTCGAGAGGGTGCTAATTCTGTGGCCTCCAAGATCTTATCTTCTGAGATGTTTCAGCTTTTGAAATAATATTATCAATGAAAGTTTTCCTTCCTCCTCTGCCTTGGCCCCTGCCGCCTGTAGGGTTAGTTTTCCTGCATCCTGTACATCTAAAAGAAAATCATTAATGCTCTTAAAATCTTCGGTCGCCTTCCCCGGCAACGGCGCCAAAATGTTGGCCACTTTAATTGCTTATTAATTAAACAGTCGAGTGCCACATAAATTGTCAACCCGAGAAAGTCCGATTATTTCAAAGGAAAGTATGTACTGTATGTACTCAATTTTAATAACACTAAAAAGCTGTAGTATAAATAACTCACACCCTGTTAAATCTTTACTCTATGTTACAACAATTATACTCTATTGCAGATATCTAATAAGAGATGGATATTTAATCAAAAAGAATAAATCTGCAAAAGAAAACAATGGTTGTTCTATAATAAAGGATCAGGACCCTATCCCCAGAGTAGGAACCTTCAACACCTGCCTCTGTTATCCAGTTCACCAATTCACTCCGTAAACCTAATCACCGGTGAGGCACTCATGAAATAGCATCAATCGATTAAAAGAGAAACATAGTTTGAGAAAAAGTAAAATACCATCCAGAAACAGTACTTGTTAACAAGGTATGAACAGAAATCACACTTAGCACACAACAGAAAGAAAATGGGTGAATCTTGTGATGAAGGTGGGCCCTGTCCTTCTCACAAGATTCCCCAGGAAACGGAAACTAAGATGAGATAATCAAAACAAAACTCTATTCATTCATCAATATACCATATTACAGAAAAGATTCAGTCTCGTTCCTTCAACTACAATCCTTGTGTTACAGCTTGTTCCCTTCCCCCTTCTAATGTAGATGTCTCCTCTTTATAGAGGAGACATCTATTAGAAAAGATTTTCATTATAGATTCTAGTTCAACCCTTTATACAAAAATAGGGAAATCAATTTCCTGTCAACGGAATGTTGTTACAGTAATTTAGATTATGAACATTACAACCAATGTAACAGCTTCCTCAGTGATCGATCAGGTTCCTTTGTTGTTGTCAAATCTGGTACGCAAATCTGAACTGTCTCCTTGAGATTTGCATGTTGTTCTTGTTGTTTCAACTTCGAGATTCGCATGTTGTTCCTGCTGTTTCAGCAACTACAAAAGATAGTCCTGCCAGCTTTTAGGCAGTTTCAACAATGCAGTCTGCACACCATTCTTTAATTGTTCAGCAACTTAGTCAACTTCAAAGATCAATTATAAAGATAACATGATTATGTGTTAAATAATTAAATATATAGTAATGAGAAGAGTCATTGTATACCTTTAGAATGATTGAGTTAAAACACTAGCAATGTCTTTCAAATATGGGTTGAAAAGGGTAATATTATGACAAAATATAAGGTCAAAGAGAGACAATATGGGGTCCTAACAGTACCACTCCGTAAAAAGACTTATTTTGGTGGACCCTCTCACCCATTACCAAACAACTATCTCAAAAAACCCAAAAAGCAACACTAATGAAATTGGCACTGTTGAACTGAAAAGTGTCATCACTAGCTATTATTTTTCAATATTATTTTCTCACTTATCCTACCCTTTTTTTACTCTCAACTTATCATATTAACCTCCAATTCCTATCAATACCATGGAAAAGTACTTTATGCTTAATTCTTTGAATTTTGTGTTTTAATTAGATAACTAACTGTTTTTAAAGGTTATTTTTCTAATAAGAAAACCTTAGTTCACTTTTAATACTAGTTAAATACTTTTGGTAGCAAAGGAATCTCAGGCCCATGAAATCACATTTGTGGCTAAGCATGCACATAACCACTCTCCAAGTGGATCAAGCACCTCACCATGTAGATGTCATCTTCAAGCACAAATCTGTATCTTTTCTTCGATGTTGTTGAGGTCAAGAACAAAAGGTTCAATGGTAGAGAAAGTTAAAACAAACCCTATTTTCATCTGCAATTGTAAAGTATGATGGATTTTATGGACTACACCAAAGTTTGATAGGATCAATGAAGTTCACAATGTTGTGAGAGATCTTCTAGTTGCACTCAAAGCTAATACAAGAGGCTTCATCCCTAAAATATAGGGATCAAACCCTACCCCTAGACCATACCTTTTTTGAAAAATGTTTTCACTGTAATTCAAGGATGTAATCTATGAATTCAATTGGGCACACTGACACTGGGCTAGTTGGTTATTTGGACTAGTTCAATATTTTTTGTAAATTGTGTTGCTAATACTCCTAAGACTATACTTTTAGTGCCTTATTTTATGGCATTAGCCTTGATGTAACTCTGGTTATGATTAATATGAAAGCTCATTGTGTATACATCATAATGGCGACTTTTAATCTTTGATCCTATAGCATAGCTAAGTGCCACTCTAGGAGTGACCCTCATAGGAGCGTTTTTATCGTAAGGAAGTTATTATTTTCATTTTTTTTTCTTCCATATTCACTTCTTATTCAAACTTTCTAGGAAACTAAACCTTTATATCATTGATAATATTATGTTTATCATCGTTTCTATTATTTGTGTTGAAGTTTCTAAGTATAACAGTTAGAAACCCTCCATGCACTTTAGTGATTTATTCCTACCTACTTGTTCTGTTAAATAATAAGTTATTTACCATGTCAATACTGAAAATAAATACAAGTGCATGCTCAACACATTACAAATCATCAACTGAAGGAAACAGAAACAAGAACACCAATGACACTATTATTTTTGGACTAATTTCCCAAGAAAAACCCAATGCAGGAAAACTGATGTAGCCATTTGAGGGTTTTATTTATTAAGAAGTTTCATAATAAAATCTGGGTGCCAAATCTAGCTCACCTAATAGAGAAAAATCTCAGTAGTATTACCTCTCCTTTGGAGATAGATGCTCCGGCTGAAACTGCAGATAAACACTCTGATAGCTCCTCAGCTCCAATATGCCCCATAAAAAACCCCAGCATCAGCCTCTAGGGATTGTGTCAGCCTCTTCTGCCCTCTGCACCAGCTTTCCAGGCAGTTCCGGAAGCTCCCAAAAATTCTAGATGTTCCCGAAAGTTTTGGCTTCTGCCCTCTGCATAAGCTTTCCTACAGTTCTGGTAGTTCCTAGCAATTCTGACTTCTACCCTCTTTGTTAGCTTGCCTAGTGGTTCTAATAGTTCTAGTTGTTCCCAATAGTTCCAGCTTCTACCCTCTACGTCAGCTTTTCTGGTAGTTCCGACAGTTCCTGGCAATTATGATTATTCCTGGCAGTTCTAGCTTATGCCCTCTGCATCAGCTTTCCCAGCAGTTCCGGCTGTTCCTGACAGTTCTGGATTTTTCCCTCTACGTCATCTTTCCCAGCTACTATGTTGATCCTCGTAACACTATCTTTGCCTCTCTATTTCTGTATTCACTACCCCTCAGCTACAACTCCAAATCACTCTCTCAACTTTCTCAACAAACCCAGCCCCAGAAAGTCGAAATCTTGATCTCTTGGTGGGTTCTCCAAGTGACCATCAAGCCTCCTCTTATGCTTTTCTTGTTGACAAATCAACGACTAAGATTAAGTCCCTAATCAACAACTAATATTAGATCTAGCTTGATCCATGACTTTTGGACCATTCTAACATAGTTTTATATTAATTCACATTAATATTTTAATTTCCCTAAGTTTAGACTTAGGGACTCCATTAAAAATATTAATTATTTAATATCTCCCAAACTATTTAGAATCTGCCCAAACCCTTTCTGAGCATTGGAGATCTCATGTTCCTTAGCCACTCCACCAAATTTCGTGGCTAGAGCACATCCGATGCTACCCAAAATCAACACTCCCTCTTAGCGAGGACTATGCTCTGGCAATACTCCTCACTAAGTATTACTTTGATCATCCAGCATTGGTACCTGATGTTGGGCCTGCTACCCATCATCTGTACTGTTGCATCCCATACTGCCACCCATGTCTCTACCACTGCCAGTGTTGCATCTGTACATCAACTCCCTCTGCATCCCTGTTGCTGCCCATGGCCCTGCCACTGCCACTGCTGTGTATGCACTACATCCCCTCTCATTGTGTTTCATCGTGCTGCCCATAGCACCGCCACTGCTAACTGTTGCACTACAACTCAGTTACTGAGAAGTAAGTAACTGATCTCCCAATTTTGACATCTCTGTCAGGCTAGAGACACTCCCAATGATGAAGCTCCCTCTATCGTCGACAAATTCTCCCTCTCTGACCTCTTTTTTGCTGCAACAACTCCCTGCATTTCACACCATTGCACACCTCTCTGTGCCATCTAGCACTAGTGCAACACTCTCATGCCTCTCGCATTGTTGCAACCTGCGAGCCTCACATTGTCTTGGGAATCCTGCACTATAGCTCTCTCTGTTGCTCCATCCTCATCCATCTCTACTGACATCCGCCAGTCTCACTACTCCTCTTCGGGGCTCTTGTAGCTAGGTATAATCCAAGAGGTTGGGTACCTCGAGTATCCTGCCCCTCATCTTCTATATTCCTCCTGACTACAACTCGATGTCTCCCCACTTTCACTCAAGTGGCACATGAGCACTCATGGCACATAGAACAGAAAAGATCTTGGCCTTCCAGATGACAAAGTTGGATGCCTCTCCCAACTTGTCCTGATCCCTGAGCCCATTCATGGCCATCTCTCTGCTCTTCTTGTTGACTCCTTCGAGTCTCTATATTTCTCGCCTGTAAGTTCTTTGTTCGACTCCTGCTAAGTCTACTTCCTGTCTAGAAGTTCTCTGTTCAACTACTGCTGAGTCTACTTCCCATTTGGAAGTTCTCTGTTTGACTTCAGTTGAGTCTACTTCCCATCGGAAGTTCTTTGTTTGACTCCTGCTAAGTCTACTTCTCATTCAGAAGTTCTTTGTTTGAATCCTGATGAGTCTACTTCCTATCTGGAATTTCTCTGTTCGAATCCTGCTGAGTCTACTTCCCATCTAGAAGTTCTTGGTTCGACTCCTGCTAAGTCCCTCTACTTCCCAACTGGAAGTTCTCTTTTGGACTCCCTTTGAGTCCCGATTTCCCACCTGGAAATCTTTCTGCTGACATCAAGTTGCCTCTCTCTGATCATCTATGCAACAACAACACTGATCCAGATTCCTTGGCTAGAAATCTGCCTTGGCAACAACTCCCTCTACCTTGGTCTTGCCCTGTTAGGTACTGTTCTAACTACAACACCCTACCAGCTCCACTTTGCAACTTACCCACAACCTCCTAAACCCTAGAAAACTAAAGGTTAGAGCTCTTAGGCTCTGCGTAATCCTGGCACCAGCAAATCAATCTACGTAGCCAACTACATCAGCCCTCTTGGCCTCTGTGTGGCTCTGCGTGAGCCTGCCTTTGCCTCCTTCAACCTCTCCGCTACCTCTTGCTGGCTCAATATTGATGACGCGGGCACTGCGTCAGCCCTTCCTTGTTGCTAGGAACAACTTCTGTTACTTGGGACAATTGTTTTATGTTGTTGTTGCTCTGCTATGTTGACATCCTCAGTTCTCCTGTGATCTGCAACCACGCTCTGATACCATGTTGAAGTTTCTAAGTCTAACAGTTAGAAACACTCCATGCACTTTACTGCTTTATTCCTTCCTACTTGTTAAATAAAAAGTTATTTACCATGTAAATACCGCAAATAAATACAAATGCATGCTCAACACATTACATATCATCAACTAAAGGTAAAAGAAACAAGCACACCAATGACACCATTATTTTTGGACTAATGTCCCTAGAAAAACCCAATGCGAGAAAATTGGTGCAGCCATTTGAGGGTTTGATTTATTAAGCAGTTTCAGAATACAATCTGGGTGCCAAATCCGACTCACTCAATAGAGAAAAATCTCAGCAGTAGTACCTCTCCTTTCGAGACAGATGCTCCGACTAAAACCCCAGATAAACACTCCGGCAGCTCCTCAGCTCCAATCTGCCCCACAAAAAACCCCAAAGTTAGCCTCTAGGGACTGTGTCAGCCTCTTCTGCCTTTTGCGTCAGATTTCCTGGCAGTTCCGACTATTCCCAGTAGTTCCGGATTCTTCCCTCTACATCAACTTTCCCAACAGTTCTGGTAGTTCTGGCTTCTGCCCTCTGCATCAACTTTCTAGGTAGTTCTCGTAGTTCTGGCTATTCCCGACAGTTTCGTCTTCTGCCCTCTGCGTCAGCTTTCCCAGCTGCTGTGCTTATTTTCCCGGCACTATCTTTGTCTCTCTGCTTCTATATTCACTACCCCTCAGCTGCAACTCCAGATCACTCTCTCAACTTTCTTAGCAAATCCAGCCCTAGAAAGTCGAAATCTTGATCTTTGTGTGTTCTCTAAGTGACCCTCAAGCCTCCTCTTATACTTTTCTCATTGATAGATCAATGACCAAGATTAAGTACCTAATCAACGACTAAGATTAGATCTAGCTTAATCCATGACTTTCGAACCATTCTAACACATTTTTATATTAATTCACATTAATATTTTAATTTCCCTAAGTTTAGACCTAGGGACTCCATTAAAAATATTAGTTATTTTAATATCTCCCAAACTGTTTAGAATCTGCCCAAACCCTTTCTGGGTATTGGATATAGCATGTGCCTTAGCCTCTCCACCAAATTTCATGGCTAGAGTACATCCGATGCTACCCCAAATCAACAATTTGTATATCATATGCATAGTAACCATGTGTGAAGGATCATTGTTATGCAGACATAATATGCCTCATTCCTTGGTCATGCTACTTGTGAGATTGTATTGGATAGTGATCATTTACAATGCTATTGTGAATAGAAATTTCAATGAAATGATATTTGTCATATAAATATATATTTATATTCATATGCAATAACCCTGACATTTGTATTGTGATTTGAAGTTTGATTCAATCTAGTAGTTCTACTATAACCCTATCATTATTTACAATCCCGATTCTCAATTTGTGATATTTAAAATACAAGTTAAATTCAAGTTCGATACATAATAGGTTTTGAGATAGAGTATCTCATCACACTCTTCCATACCCTATTATTTATACCTATAATTTGATATGGTTTTCTTATCATCCACACAGGAATAATATTTCCCATTTGTTGATAGTGTATCGAGACTTATATTGAACCCTTCATTCAAACTTTGACAAATACATACCTATGTTAATAGATTTTGATTTTCAACAAAGCTTATAAATATATATATTGTGTGCTTGAGTCTTATTCATAAGAAATCTTGTTCTTAGAACAAGGATTTGATATCTTTTATATGGTTTATGGCATGATAATATAAGGCATGCATTACTTATTGAATTAATCTATACTGATCCATTATAACATAGCATTATGAATGCACAATGAGCTACTGCAGTAAGTATGAGGACTAATATGAATGTACAATGATACTTCGAATGTTATGGGCAATGATTTGTTTGAAGCACTATGATTCCATTGACTGGTGTGAATCATATTTGGTTACATATATGTCAATGTTATATAAGTATTGGATTGAAAGCACTGTTTAGACATAGGCTAGTTTCTTTCTTGAGAATCTAGAAATCTAGAAGCAAGCAAATCAATACTTAGTCACCAATAAACTAGTAATTTGGTTATCATTGATTAGTTTACATGAAATTTTCCTATCGATATTTTATTTATATGCTTTGTCTTTCAATTTAGCATTTGGTCTTCTAAGGACTCAGGACCAAAACTATAACTCTTTACCATTTAGATCTAACTTGCATTGAGTACTTGAACGTTTGTTTGAGGCAACGAAAGATAGTACTCCTAAGTCAAGCTAGGAGGTCTAAGGATAAAGGCTAAATAGACAAGCATAAAGTTCATGCATGTTTCTTTTCAATTTGAGTGTGTGTTTCAATATTATAAGGTAGTTTAAGTTTCTTTTTGCAAGTAGAATGGAAGTTCATTAATTATTTGTATTTGAGAAATAAATAGTGCTAACGTCCCCTGTACATATAGTGTTTACGACTCATCAGTTTACATCTCTGATTTCCTTTGTGAAGGGTTTTATTTTGACAATAAATATGCCCAACATTTTTGGCATCATTGTTGGGGAGCTATGAAAGGGCAACAATGGATAACCAATTCTTCTTTCCCTTTAAATTTTATTTATTTAATTATTTTTTATTTTTTTTTTTTTTTTTTTCAAATGTTTGAAAGGAAGGTTCTAGCTCACCACGACCACTTTAGTGGGTCTTCCCAAACTCTCTCTAGTATGTGGTTAAATGGTTAAAGTTAGAGATAGTAAAGGTAGGGTTACTAAATAATGTTTTTAGATTCCAACTTATTTATTTGGTGGACATAAAACCCCCATACTAAGTTGGATAAAAGATACACAGCTAAAATGTGAAGGGGTGAAACATACACACAACAATTGTCTCATGACCTGTAGAGAAAAGGCAGAAAGATTGAAAAAGTAAGGGAGTCAAGAATTATAAGTTGGAGGAAACAAGTTTTGATTTAGCATTATATAATAGTTATTTACAGAACACATTGCGAGGGTGCTTGAGACTCAGGAAGGTATCGTTATATCAGAAATAGGAGATATAATTGTAGTGGAAGTACCTGAAGCATGAGTTGAAGACAACTTCCTTGCTTACCTTAATTTAATTATGGAACGATTGCCATCACCAACCCACGTCTAGTATAGTTTATTTGGTAGCATGGAAGAAGAGCACATAAAGGAGGAATTAGTGAGCAAAACAACTTTTGGATTTCCTATCCTTGAAAAAGCACCAAATATCAACATGAAAAACATCTTTCCTTCTATTGTACCCACAAAATACCTCGATGCATTTCTGTTTTAATTTGACGTTTTGCGTCATAGTTACAGTTATGTCATTGATGCTCATAAACTTAAGTTATTTCTTGCAACTTTGGAAGATTCTACATTGACACTGTTTATGGGATTAAGAGAAAATATCATTAGATCTTGGGATGGCATGAAAGATACATTTCTTAAAAATATCATGATTATTATAAGGCCAAAAGCTTGCAGAATGACATCTTCAAGATGCAACAACAAGAAGATGAGAGCTTGGACGATTATCTTGAAATATTCCCCTATAAACTCCATAAAAGTAGACCTGGTTCTCTTAGTGACGATGCAATTAAAATTAGCTTTTTGATAGGAATGAGAGAAGAATATTTAGACATGTTAGAGTTTAATAGGTTCTGGTGACATTTCTTATATAATATTTAATGAAATATGTGATTTATGCAGGAGGTATTCGAGAGATAGAGCTAAGATTAGTAAAAGAATAAAGGACCCTTTTTCAAGAATAACAAGGAGTTACAAGGTTTCAATTGAGATATTTATTAGATAATTTTAAGACTAAAATTCTTGTATTTATTAGATAATTGTAAGACTAAAATTCTTGATACTCTTAGTTCACAGTGTGATACTTGGAAAATTAAAAAGGGAATAAATATTTTTAGTTATTTTTTGTTCTTAATGTAGGAAAAGCCACCCTTTGGAAAAATGGCATTTAATAACATCTAGATTGAGTTGGGTTTGTGTCATTTGTAGAAAAACCATAATACAAAAAGCTTCCCTATATTCTTAGTATTGAAGGGTGCTTATAAAAGAAGTGGCGAGACAACAAAACCATCTACATCAAAGAGGCCATGGTAGCCAGGTATGTAAGGTATAACACAAGATTTTTCTCAATTATTAAACCCTAAAGCAACGTGTCCTAAAAATATTATTAACAGTCAAGTGTTAAAACAACATGTCCTAAAATTTTTAATAAGAGTTCACTGTCCTTCATTTCTTCTAGCTTTTGACTCATAATAATCACTGCTTTATCTTTATAAGCTTACTACAATAGCTCTATAGCAGCATTGACTTACAACATTACCGCTCATCTGGGTTATAAAAGGTACAATTTTGTAAATTTTCATAACGAGAAAATAAATGTAATTAAAAAATAAATATAATGATACTATTAACATTATATACCATATGCAACCTAATTGGATAAAAAAGTCTTTCTTGGTTTAAAAAAAAACTTAGAATAGTTAAATAGCCCATAAACATTAGTTAATCATCAATTTGGAATTTTGCATGGTTTCATGTTCGTGACCATCCTCACTTCGCTAACATGAAAAAGTGATTATAACGCATCAGCAGGCACGTAGCAGCGGAATTGTTGGACTTTCTCAATCCATCTCCCTCACTAACTCCACGTTTGTGTTCACGTCTTGCGCATAATCATAATTACCACTTACTTTGGTCGTCAAAGGAAGGAGGAAATTTTTTGGCGTAGGAAGTAAATTAGATTTTGGTGACGTGGTATGAGAATCTTTTCCGAAGCCCCCTTTCCCATTAGATAAGTTGGATTTTGTTGACGTGGAATTCTCTTATTGTTAGATAATGCAAACATCGTACTCTACAACATGTTAGATGGCCATGTCATTAGGTACTTCCATTGAATGGATTCAAACATTGATTTCGACAGAGTGACATTGCAACTAATGCAATTAGATCAACTTACCTTTAACACGTAGGCGTGATACTATATTATTGGACCGACGACTATGGCGGTAGCTCCTTTGATTTTCTGATTCCATACTCGTTACCACCCTCGCGTGCGACAACATGGAAATGGAAAATTGATGTTTCACCTAACTCCCGTGCCCATCACTGGTTTTGGCATTGACTGTCTCGAGGAATATTTTCTTAAGAGTCCTTTTCCACATTACCATAAACCAGTTCCGCTTTTTCAAATTATTATGCGTTTTTATTATTGTTTATCTTTTTTCGGGTTAATTCCATTGAAAATTTAATTGGATTTATTAAAAATTGTAGGTTTGGAATCTGTAGTTTACATCATTTAACTGATTTAAAGGTTTTCCAAAATAATAAATTTATTTATTTAAAAATATAATTGGGTTATAAAATTATTTCACACAAAAAAATTATTATTTTATTTATTTTAGTATTATCACAATATTATATTTAATATAGATTAATTATCTTATGGGTCTATCTATTTAGTTGAGATAATTATTTAATCACACCTAAAACTAAGAGTTAACAACCTCTTAATCAAATAACTCACATAAAGATTATAATAATTAATACATTTTATGATGAGAAATATCATACAATAAAAGCGTAAGATATGATTAATATCTTCAACATAAATTTATTAGAAAAAATATTTAAAACCTAAATATATAAAAATTAAATAAAATTTATTTATTTTAAATTGTATTTTTGAAATCCACACTAAATATGTTTACTTTGCAAATAAATATATTAGATATTAAATCATATTTATATTAAAATTATAATTTCATAATTCAAATTATTATTTGATAAAAGATTTTATGATGTCAAAAACTTAAAAAAAAAAAAAAACATGATTCATTAATAGTAACTTCTATTTATTGACAAAATATTATTATAATTAAATTTTGTTAATAAATACAAAAGATGACTCTAGTCGCCTTCAATTTTTATTGAGCTTGAAGTGACAAGCACTCAGAGGACCCTTTTCGTTAAGGAGTCTGAAAATGAGAAAAATGGACTTCTCTGGAGATCTAGGTAGAGAGGATTACCAAACCAATCGTAAAACTGAAGAATACTTTTTACGGTACGACAGTCAGTCATCCCGAATGTTGTGTTCGGTGCATTACGATCGATAGGGCGGCAGACACAACTTCCTAAGGATAAAAGATGCAGCCTATAGTGGTCTCCCAATATATACGCGACGTTACGTGGGAGCACAAGTCCGTACTGGCACTTATCGTCTCAGAGTGGAGGAATCACCCAACCAGCACTGAAAGCAACAGTTACCACGCTTTACGACGCTGGAATACGTCTCTAGCCTAGACCTCTAGATGTTGCGTTAAGTTCCAAAGCGTTGTCAGATTCATTGAGATTTATTTTAAGTTGATCTTGCTTAACAGTTCGCCTTTCAGGTTCAGCACGTGATGTATGTATAATTCCTAAATGCAGTCTAATATGATAAATAGATGTTTTATCTTCTTTCAACAATGAAAATCCTAGCTACTAAGGGGAAGAAAGTCAAGCATCTTTTCTTCACAGAGCACAGAGCACACGCTAATATGCACAGTCCTAAATCAAGCCAAGCATTCAAGATGCAAATGCACATGCATGTATTGGTTTTCAGTTCCCTTAATGTGTAAATGGCACTAAGAAAACTATGTACAAAATAGAAATACTTTCCAAGCAACTATACTCAGCAAAATTCTTCTTCAAAACGAAGTGAAAACAAGAGAGACACTTTGCGATTTTGAAATGGAAATTGCTTTTCGACACTTTAAAACTAGTAAATCAAGTCTTATGTAATGATAACCATATAATCAACTATCTAAAACAATGTGATTGTTTTCTAGAACTGAAAACGACAGCTACGACACTTTCAGATCTAGAGACGATAGTTTGACTATGTTATTTTTTGCAAAAGAGAACTAAGACGATGCATAATACATAAAAAAACGTTTATAGTTATTTGCACTAAGGCGGCAGAATAATGCAAGAGAAGCGAGTATTCACAGAAGCACACTGATTACAGACAGTAAAAAATCTTGAATAAGACTGAAAACAGTGAGAAAAATCCATAGTCGAAGGGTAAAATCAGTCCTTCCTAACCATCGCACCTGTTACACAGTGAACTCAATATGCAGCATAGTTACTCCATTCGGGAAGTGCGATGCATACAGGCTGCCTTGAAGGCAGGGTGCGATGGTTACTGTGTGAGACTCTGAATGAGACTTTACTCACAATTTGCAGTTTAGTTCAGGTGTTTAAGCTGAGTATGTACAGATCAATGTATGTAAAAACACAGGGGTGATCTGAGAGGTTACTAAAGCCACTACTTAGGGCAATTAGATTGCTTGTAGATCTATTGTTTAATTTATAAACAAAAACTCGAAGATTGACTGAAGCAACATTGATCTACTTTGCATTTGTATGACAAATGTAGTTCGAAGGCTAATTGGCTTGACTTCAAGCTCCGTCTATATGTTTATAAAAGAAACAAGGATAAATAGGCTAACAAGTAATCTAATCGCTCCCCAGCGGAGTCGCCATTTTGTTATACGGGAATAGTGTCCATACGGATGCTGCTATTCCCACTAAGATGTGTGGCTATCTTAAAAACAAACAATTAAAGTCTATTGTTGATTCCTTTTATGAAAATAGATGAGAGAAGAACCAAGGGGGCCAACCTCAGTCTTGCATTCGATTCCCTCTCCTTCTTGATAGAGTTTTGCTGCCTGCTCTTTATCTGCTTAGCTTCAAAAGGAGCTTTAGAATCACAACAACATACTATTATGCAAGAAACAAGGATCTAAATTCACAAATAATGTAGGATCAGATGTACATTAACCATATACAAGCATATATAAACAAGTACACCAGGATATGGAAGGAAACAAGAATAGCTTTATTTAGATAAAAGTAGCAAGATGATTACAACCATGAGCAGCTCTGACCCAGCATCATCCTCCAGCTAAGAAGCCCTTCTTTCACCTCAAGCAAAGCAAAATCAACCAACACTGTGAATGTACACAAGAATATTGACAACACTTCTCTCTAGATTACAAAATTCCAACCTATGGATCTCTGTGATGAGGGATCCATATATAGATGATTACGGAGAGGTGAGTCATCTTTTGGGATCTTGATTAGTGTCTTCTCTCTGATAGTTCCTGCTTCCACTTGGAGAATGAAGATCTCTTACTCATCCCTAGTTGAAAATGGAGTGGCAAGTGTCAGAGGGGAAGCTTCTGGAAGATTCCATGATCTTCCACCTCGCATTTTGGTCCCTGCCATTTGTCCATTCCCAACCATCACACCATACAGAGGAGCAAAATAGTATGCATCGCACACTGTACATTGGGAAGGTGATATGCATCGCAACTTCTGCGTGGAGCTTTCAGTATGGTCTAGTTTTGACCATTTATGATCAGTTTTCAGTGGAGAACTTCTAGGAGATGATGTAACCAATTGACCTTGTTCCTTTAAGCAGTGAAGTAACCCTTTTAGGGACTTAAGAGCCCTCAGTTTATGGAAATTTGTGATTGGGTTTGAAGTGCCCAAAAATGTCTATAACAGGGTCCGCCCAACCTAACATAGGGTCCAAAACCAAAATTCTTGCCCCCCGCCCTCTAACCCCATGGTTAGCTATGTGGGCTAGTCGTGGAAAGAATATAACACAACCCAACAAACACATCAAATAGTACATGCACATTCTTAGTGAGGCCCCAACTTTTATAGAAGATCACAAACCACCAGATATTGGAGAAATTCGTAGCAATATGGGGTAGATATATTGGTAATCCTCATGTTGTTCACATTAATGGTCATGGGCTACCAAATGAAATAGAAATTGTAGTGGAACAAGGTACTTATCACTGATCTCTATCACAAGGAAGTTCATTATATTTAATATAGGTGTGTCTAGCCTTTCAATGATTCACAAGATCTATTTTATTTTGATTTTATTTGATGGTTGTTGAATCCATTGCTTCTTCTCTTAAGATGTATCTAAAATGACCCATCTGTTCATTAAGTTTTTTGTGCCAATATTTCAAAGTGATAACAAATGAATTCAAGATAATGACTATGCACCCATTTAGTTGGGATGCATTTATTTGATTAAACAAAGTTTAAGAAGTCATTTTTAGGAATATTAGGATCTAAGAAGTAAATACTATGCTCAAAGCTACGAGCCTGCGAAGAAATTCAAAATAAAACATGCAACAAGTTTTCAACAACATGGTAACAGCTCATCCTCTTATAATGATCACAATCACACAGAGGCATTTGACATAGGCTAAATATTTCCTAATCTGTATGAATATATGTAAGAAAATATAATTAATCGAGTACAATAGGGTGGAAAATACTAGCACAACTTGAATTTGGCTAATGTAAGGATTCAAATGAAATGCTTTAGCATAGGCTCAAATTATTTCATGAATCCAATGCAATGAACAACCAAAGCCCCAAAACCAACTCAAGAAAGTTAGTGCACAAATAAACACATAAATCCTCTCTTTACAATGCTAGTCCTTCATCAAACATAAAACTACCAAGGCATATGCATCCAGTTCTCCTCCTAGATAGAAGTACCAAATGTCCAATATTCTAGAAGCACTTACTATGAACAATTGAGGGGCCAGACTCATCATATTCTGATTTTGAAATCCACATCTGCAATACACATAACAAGTGAAGATTTTTAGGTGCATCCAAAACATTTTCCCTTATCAAATTAAAAAACAGTATTTATCAAATTTGTATGAAATTGGCCTTGATTTCATTCTTATTATGCTAGGCCAACTATTGAGGATATTGTAGTGGTGGAATTACATTTTTGACCAAATTTTCCATTCCATTATCCTCCAATATTATCATGATCCTCCCTTTCAAAGAGACAATGTTAGAGGCTCCCTCTAAACAATGATCTACTTTCAATACTTGGTAGGCCATTTTTCTACCCACAAACAGCCTTGTAGTCCTTCACAATATGATAAAATGTACATATATTAATTTAAATATAAGGATTCCATTTGTATGTGAGGAAGAGATCGGAGAAAGAAAAGAGACCTAGATAACTGATATAGGTTCACTGAAAAATAGATGAAACACTCTGAACTCAACTATAATAACTTTTGTATTGATACATATAGTGGTAAACCCAACTACGCTTATGCACCTCATTACATAAGCACATGCTACAAAAATGAATGATCAATGTTAGTAGAAAAATCCTCCCTATGGTCCTCGTAAATCATTTGTTACTGCATCTGGGAAAGCAATATCATCTAACACAAACAAACTTAAGAATTCAAATGTACAACATAAAAAGCGATTACAAGCACTAGCAACTTCTTCCAAACCTATCACTCAAGGAAATTCCACAGTCAGACATGTTGCTGATTCAAAATAGTTATTTGAGTTGTATCTTGTGAGTAATGACTATTTGAGAGATGTAGTTGTTGAAAATATATTTTTATTTTATTTTGTTTTCATTCCATTCCCTATATGTGGGTTGAAGTAAGTGACCTGAGGCATGTGGCTTTGGTGATTTGTCTTGGATTAATTAGTAGTATTTGAAAATATGACTTGGATCATTGTTTCTCTATGTTGGAAGAGACACTTATGATTTCAATTCTAAACCATTTCAAATGTACGTGTTTGATCATATAACTATTTATTCTAATTTTTTTTCCATTATTCCCTTGGATGAATTATTCATCATTCATGTTATTTGTTGGTTGTGCATGATGGAGACTCCGAGAAGCCTGAAATGAAGCCTCATGATCTCTCTCATATTCTTCACATGAATTTAGGTAATGATAATGTGAACGTGAGTGGGACAGATACACATTTCATCCTTGTGAGCATGCATATATATATGGATTTAGGACCAACAACTAAAAATCCGGGTCCAAATTTGTAAGAGGCTCCTTATTTCCCTAATATTGAATAGAATTCCATGGAAAATCTTGCAATAATTGTTGAATTTCTAAAAAATTCTAACATCAAAACATTATTTGTTTTATCATAACAAATATTTGTTGGGAAATCCATTAGAGAAACTTGCCCCATTGAATTGGATCAGGAATTCAGTAAATCTTATAAATCTCTGAAAGAAGATACTAAACAAGACATAACAATTGCAAAGGATTCTAGCATGGTTATACCCCTCTCAAAGAGTTTTTCAAATGAAAAATACCACAATCACACAAAATCTTTTGAATCCTTGGGTTGATGTAGTATCTTTGGCTATGAAGTTCACTCAATGAAGGGCTTGAAATACTCTCCGATGTATTATAATACTTCTACTGTGGTTGTAAGACCATTTTACCTTTGACGGATCCAACATTGCTTTACATACAATTGCGTTAATGCACCGATTGACAATTTAAAAATCTTCATATCAAGGCAAGAGAGCCTTGGTTGTCTACAACATGATGATTAATCCTTCCAATCATGAGCGATGCATGAGTTGAATAATATATCAATATTTTCTATAAGGTTTCCCTTTTCCATTTCCTCTGAAAACTTCTTCAATGTAGAAGGTGCCTGTTTTTGCCCCAAATTTCATAAACTTCATTTTTTCTTGTACTTGACCTAATTGCAAAGATTATGATATGCCATTAAGAATGCATGGTTGAAGCAACTAGAAGATAGTTTTTGGAATTGTTGCAATGGGAAAGTCTACTAAACCATTATCCTTTGATGCTTTAAGTATTTTGGGTTCTGTTAGTGCTACAACTATAATGCCAAGTACATAAACAAATGTCCCAAATCATATCCTTTGGAGAATCATAATGTCATGCTTGATACCTGTAATTTTTTTTCTAGTGGAACAAAGATCCAATTAGACACAAGCACAATCACAATAATACTGAAGGCTGTGAAACCCTGCCAGGATGTAGAAGGGATCTCAATATGTCCAATAATGACTATCCACTATGATGCTCTGTTTTATGAAGAAAGTATAAAACTATGCAAAGACAACCCCATACATTAAACATGTTACCCAAATAGGAATCAATTGTGCAAAGAGATTGACCTTTTTGGTAATCAATACAATGCCATGAGATGATTTTCCTAGGAAACCATTATGACATCCTTCTGACATTTTTTTGGTATTGAACTAGAAACAAATGGATTATATAAATTGATCCCCACTCCAAGTTCTCAACCCAATACTATATAGAATCCCAAATTATATAAACCTTGTCTTTGTAGTGACCCTCTTAGTCATTTGCCAAACGTAAATGTTATTCAGAATGACATCATTTTTCTATCTGAACCAATGTCAAATGCACTGGAAGGGTAAGGAAACCTTTTGTGTAGATATGATACCCAACATTGCAAGAATTCCATGTTCAAGAGAAAATTGAACTTGAACTTCATAATTATCGTTGGGTTCTAGTGACATGGTTAAGATTACATAATCTAGTAGATAGCCACAATATAGGGAAACATATTTCACTTCGTAGGAATCTCCTACATTAATGAAAACATTTGCACCAGGTGAAGTCTACAATACCTTGTACTCACCATCAATTAAGTCCCAAGCCCCGACAACATTTAGTTTGTGAGTTACAACTTGTTCAAAAGTGGAGGTAACCCTATTTCTCTTTGTTGGATCTATTTCCATAACCAAACCATGGTCTAGTTGCAACTTGGAAACTACCTTGCTTGTAGCTATCATGAATTCCATCAAACGTATAACACCTACTCACTTTATTTACCACGATCTTGTTTATTTCAGTTATCTTAGAAAGGTTATTGTTCTAAATGTGTTCACCTTTTTGAGGATTTAATATTTTGTCCCAAGTCCTTACACAACCACCCTATACCATTTTAATTTTAAATGATTTAAATTAAGCACATGCAAGTCATTGGTAGAAATCCTTACGGGACCAATGCGAGCTCAAATGATAACTATGGTGGTACCCACTACAGTTGCATTATGAACTACCCATATTCCTTAAGAAATTAATGTTTCTAATGCCAATATCAATCTACTTTCAATTCCAGTAAAAGAAAAGAGATAATAGCTATGATTCATATTGGCGAGTCGTCCTAACTACTCTGAAACTTCACGTCACAACATTGAAGCTTGTTCCGTTTGACAGTAATATGATGAAAGATGTAGTATCTGGTTTACACCAAATATAATTAGATAGGTGTGATCCCACATATTGTTGAAGGCAAATGTTGGACAAAGTTGTGACATGTCAAATGAATAAGAACACCCAAATAGATTTGAAGAAGAGAAACATCCAACAAAGTTTGAGGCAATATACAAGAAGAAAGAAAATCTAATTGGGTCAATTTGAGTTACAACACATATTGTAGCATTACCCTCCTTGTTGTATGGCTATATAGGTTGTACATGGATGTAAAGAAACTGCAGTATATCAAGGTTTGTTATGGTTTTTGTGTTGTATTGAAGGTTTATTTTTAGTATTTTTGGTACTAGGTGATCTAGGTGGATCCAGACACATGCAGAAGTCCAAGAGGACTCAAAAAGGGTCAAAAATAAAAGTGATCAGAATGTTGAGCCAGAGGAGATCTAGGATGGGTGACCTCCTGGGAAGTCCTGGTTACCGGGTGCAAGCCCCGAAAGTGATGATTGATGCTATGTGATTTGTTCTCCAC
>APFE031443095.1:73229-107029 GCA_000404065.3 Pinus taeda
AAGCTAAGTGGGCTTGATTGTGGAAAAACTCCACAGTTAAGCGCGCTTGAGCCAGAGGAGTTCTGGGATGGGTGACCTCCTGGGAAGTCCTAGTTATCGGGTGCAAGCCCCGGAAGTGATGATTGATGCTATGTGATTCGTTCTCCACATTTCACTAGTTTCAATCCCACTTCTTCACCCCTGTGAGCATCACCCGATGCAATGAGTGCTAAGTGAACTATTCAAAAATCATGAGAAATTAGTCAGTTATGACTACCTCTCATGGAAATGGTCATACGTGAATGACTTACTTAACGCAGTTGAATCCCAAAATGATATCTAATATAATGCACTGCGTAAAACCCCCATACTTAGATTAGAATGTTGTCAAACTAGGACCAGATCATCGATCTCGTCATCCTTATTGCAACAATGTGAACAATTCGTCAAACCAAGCTCGTATGCGAAAGTTAGAGGTCGTCAAAGTTCAAGGTTGTTCGGGTGACTTGGCAGGCTTAAGGATGGCACAGTTTCGAAGAAATCTGGCCACCAGATTCCAACCAACTTTCGAGAAAAATTGTGGCATCATTAAATAGTCTCCTACTGTCATGTTTGGGAAAATATATAAAATGACTATTATTGCAAAAATAAAAAATAATAAATGAGGTGGCAGGCCATGACCCCCACCACCATCCCAAAACTGTATTAAAACAAATTTTTTATTAAAAAAAAAGGGTAGGTGGCCATGAACCCACCGGAACCCCAACTGCTAACCAAACATTACATATTACATATAATGTATGGGGTGGGCAAGCCACTTCCGATGGACCCGGCCCACACCCCAACCACACCACGTTTAATGCAACACCCACACTATATTTAATAAAAAAATCAAATGGTTATAAATTAATGTGCCCAAAAAAGGAAATCTATGTGCATATCTTTGGAGTGGTCAGGATTTGATCCCCCAACCTCTCGTCTCATTGCCTCCGGCCTAACCAACGTGCCAATGGCGCCTCATTGAAATCTCTACCACCCACACGCTTAAAAACCCTTCCTCACTCATTTGCACGAGAGAAGAACAGAGCACTGAATGGGGGAGACACAGAACAGAGGCATGGCAACACAGAGGGGTCCGACCTAGGAACAGAAATCGAGGGAAATGCCCAAAATATTCTCATGCAGATTTTTTTGAGGAATCTTAAAGATTCCATGAGGTAAAAATTCATTTTATCAACATGTAACCAAGTTTATAGTCATTTTTCTCAGATTTTCGTATGGAACACAATGAAAAGGTTGCATTCACCTTTTGAGCAGCAAATTTGTAGATTTCTAATAGAGGGGAATCTTCAAGATTCTTCGGGGAATCTTCTAGATTCCTTGGAGGGTGAATTTTCCCAAATTCAGAATACAACTGACTTTACACTCATTCTTCTTAGAGTTTCACAAGGATCTCAATGGAAGGATCAGTTTGCTGATTTGAGCAGTAGATATTTAGATGACTCGAATGAGGGAATATTTGAAGAATCTAAGGGGAATCTAAAATATTCTTGTAGCCCCATATTTTCACTTTGTCAGAATTCAGAAATTTGACAGTCGATTTTACATTATTCGATGCCACGAATCTGATGGTGTAATCATATTTTCCATTTTATCATTCCATTTTTCGGTCACTTTTCAAAGTGGAGTGCAGGTTTCAACATTCAATGTGTGAGCAATCATTTCCATGAGATTCGACGCCACGAGATTGATGATACAGCCAGATCCAACAGTTTATCATCCTCTTCTTCAGATAACTCCTTGATATCAGGCATATGCAGTGTGATCATGTACTTCTTTGTCTCTTTGCTTGAGATGCATTGTGTTGTATAGATCCATGTTTGATGTTTGATGTGGGATCTTGCTTTGTTCTTGATGTGAGATATACTTATTTTCATGTTTTGATTGAGATCCCTTTATCACCATGTTGACAAGATACTCATGTGTTGCCATGTATGTTTGAATTGATATCCCTTTGATGCCATGTTGGCGGGATGCTCATTATTATCATACATGAAATTATGTCATGATGATAGGAGTCCTTTTTTGAATGAGAGTTCCTGCAATGGAACATCTCTTGGAGCCACTCTTGCATGAGGGCATATTCCTTGCATGATAGAGAAAACAAATTCATGTACATCATCACTCTTTCGAGCAGTTGATGCATCGGCCTACACCATCTTGACACAGGGGCCCAGAGACGTAGTCCCTATTGGATGAACTCTATTATTAACATCTAGTGTTTTATGTTGTTGATTCTTCTCACGTTCCTTCTTCTTTACAGCATGGATTTATGTTCCTTTATATTATTTTAAATGCATTTCAAATTACATCATGGAAGTAAAAGATCTTGGTTAAATCCAGGAGTTGAGTCAACTTAGACCACTAGGTTTGCACAGTGACCAATATATTGAGGAATTATTCCTAACTAACATCTGATTGTTTACAACCCTATGCATTGATTTCTTGGTTACTACAAACTGCATTTGCATCATTTTGGAAAACTTTGGAATATAAAATTGGTTGATCTAGCAGAACTCGTGTTTAGAAATAATTTTAATAGCTAATATTACCATCTCAAACATATTTACACCCCTGAACATGATTGATGGACCTACACATGATATTTCAATGCCTTCCTTAATGGAATTGTCTATATGGTGTTTGAAGACTTTAAGTGAAAGCATTTATCTTCTTAGAAGAAATAATTTCGGAAATATTGTAATGATATCTCATGCACAAACTATGAGGGATCAGTTCCATAGAAAGGAAAAGAATCATGCACCCTATAATATTTTGGGTATTATGCAACATGCCTTTATCTTGTAACTTTTTGGTTCCTCTAATAAGATTTCTACACCAGTCTTATTATGTTTGTTGTTTATGAGTGCAAATATTTTTTTTTGCATATCCTTTGTGAAGTTTTTAAGCATGCTAGTGTAGATGCTTAAATTTCTCTCTCAGGATAGATGAGGCATGATTTCCCCATTCTATTTGATATACCATTGTTCAGATAGTTTTGGGTAGTGTTTTTGTTTTTCCATGAAATCCATGTAGTAAAGGCCAAACATATATCCATTCAAAGTTATTTAGAAATTCTCGTACAAAGTTCCCACACACATTTACTCTTCTATATTTTGTTCCATTTCACTTATTATTCAAACATTCATTTAACTTTTTAATAATTTTTTATTCACTCTCTAGCACATTCATAAATACCAATCAAACTTCAACATTAACAAAACACATGGCTCAATGTGTTTATCAAATGATGTAGTGTACTATGTAGATAGTCCACTTGAAACATATCATTCCATATTTATGAGAGTGGGAGGCTATCATTATTGGCATCACCAAAACCTAATACCACCAATCCTAATTTTTACCAATAACTTTGCTTTTCTCATAGGCTTACACTTGCCAAATGAAATTACAACATCAAGAGTATGGACATCACTCCAGTTATCATGTGATTTTCCTATAGGTCTGGAAGAAGAGTTGGAATGAATTCTATTGTCCTTTTTCTGCTTATACTACAACCCTTACTTATACTTTTGGATATACAATGTAGTTTTTAGTGGTGCAAGAAATTGCATTTTGGATGAAGCAACCCTTGCTTATACATTTGGAGATACAATGTGATTTTGAGCGGTGCACAAAATTGCATTTTGTATGATCAATCACTTTCATGTGACCCAACTAGACATTTTATGTTTGCATTTTGCCAATGTAAAGATAGAAATATTGTAAAAATCAAGGGTACCTGTGCCCAAGCTAAAGTAAAAATATACCAAAAGTAATGATAATAGATTTCTGTCAGTAAATTGCAAGTAAATTTGGATCTTGAAAAATGTAGCATTCAAATTCAAAACCTATCATAAATATAGGGATATGGTAGTAACCTTCTCAAAAGAAATTAGCAAGAGTACTGAATCTCCTTGGAGAGAAAACCAAGATGGGAGAAAATCAATTGATTGCCCCATTAGAAGTTTTCATTCTTTGTTATGATATAATACCATTCAAAACAATGAGTTTCATTTGAAATTCTGTGATGTAATGGAGACCATTTGAAAATTCTTGCCTCTAGGTGAATCTAGCATGCAACAATATCCATTTATGGTTTCGAGCTAATTTTTTTAATGAACTCTTGCAGTGATGCTTTTTTTTTCAATACATACCTTTTTCTTTACATCATGGTTTTACCATTTATCTTTTTGGGTCTTTTCAAAAAATGGGTTTTGTTCTTAGAATAAGTGTGGCTTGTTTTTGTTGTATCAATTTATCATTTAATAGGTAAAAATATGGTATGGGAACTATATATGCCAAAATATAAGAAAGTTTACCTATTTCAACACCCATGTAACCCATGTTAGTGCCCATTTGATTAATACTACATCAAACAAAACTTGTGTATATAATCTCACTTTAATGTAGCCCAGGGTATATTGAAACTTCCCTAGATTTATTGAAACTATCCTTAGATAAATTGACCGACCACCATGCTACTACAGTGGCTCTAAGAATAGATCTCGAGAAGATTAGTCTCTAGTAGCTATGTAATCAATTTGTAAAACTAAGGGTACAATTGAGCCTCCTTACTTAGAGCCCTATGAAATTAGATTAAGTACTACTCTTGACCCTACATGTATATTAAAGAGCTATAACACCTGATACTCCCTTGTCATCATGATCCTTGAAACCCTAGTCCTTATTATTCATCCATTAAAATCCTATGAGAAAATCCTATGAGAAAAAGTGTTGCCTTAAAATATTTTACATATTGTCACTAAAAACCCAAATTTTTGCTATCAATCCATAAAATTCCTATATAAAAACACGATATTGAGAATTTGATTCTTTTTTGTGCAATATTATTCAAGTTGGAGGATAAATTAATAAGAGTTCAAAAAGTCAAAGTCTTGACCACAATATTATTTGGTACTCATCCCAATAATATCCTCATCTCATGTTAATTTTTCTGGTACCACTCAGTAAAAAGACTTATTTTGGTGGACCCTCTCACCCATTACCAAGCAACTATCTCAAAAAACCCAAAAAGCAACACTAATGAAATTGGCACTATTGAACTGAAAAGTGTCATCACTAGCTATTATTTTTCAATATTATTTTCTCACTTATCCTACCCTTTTTTTACTCTAAACTTATCATATTAAACTCCAATTCCTATCAAGAGCATGGAAAAGTACTTTATGCTTCATTCTTTGAATTTTGTGTTTTAATTAGATAACTAAGTCTTTTTAAAGGTTATTTTTCTAATGAGAGAACCTTAGTTCACTTTTAATACTAGTTAAATACTTTTGGTAGCAAAGGAATCTCAGGCCCATGAAATCACATTTGTGGCTAAGCATGCACATAACCACTCTCCAAGTGGATCAAGCAACTCACCATGTAGATGTCATCTTCAAGCACAAATCTATATCTTTTCTTCGACATTGTTGAGGTCAAGCACAAAAGGTTCAATGGTAGAGAAAGTTAAAACAAACCCTATTTTCATCTGCAATTGTAGAGTATGAGGGATTTTAAGGACTACACCAAAGTTTCATAGGATCAATGAAGTTCACAATGTTGTGAGAGATCTTCTAGTTGCACTCATAGCTAATACAAGAGGCTTCATCCCTAAAATATAGGGATCAAACCCTACCCCTAGAACATACCTTTTTTGAAAAATGTTTTCACTGTAATTCGAGGATGTAATCTATGAATTCATTCAGGCACACTGACACTGGGCTAGTTGGTTATTTGGACTAGTTCAATATTTTCTGTAAATTGTGTTGTTAATAATCCTAAGACTATACTTTTAGTGCCTTATTTTATGGCATTAGCCTTGATGTAACTCTCATTATGATTAATATGAAATCTCATTGTGTATACATCATAATGGTGACTTTTAATCTTTGATCCTATAGCATAGCTAAGTGCCACTCTAGGAGTGACCCTCAAAGGAGCATTTTTATCATAAAGAAGTTATTATTTTCATTTTTTTTTCTTCCATATTCACTTCTTATTCAAACTTGCTAGGAGACTAAACCTTTATATCATTGATAATATTATGTTTATCATCGTTTCTAATATTTGTGTTGAAGTTTCTAAGTCTAACAGTTAGAAACCCTCCATGATTTAGTGATTTATTCCTACCTACTTGTTCTGTTAATTAACAAGTTATTTACCATTTCAATACTGAAAATAAATACAAGTGCATGCTCAACACATTACAAATCATCAACTGAAGGAAACAGAAACAAGAACACTAATGACACTATTATTTTTGGACTAATTTCCCAAGAAAAACCCAATGCGGGAAAACTAATGTAACCATCTGAGGGTTTTATTTATTAAGCAGTTTCATAATAAAATATGGGTGCCAAATCTAGCTCACCCAACAGAGAAAAATCTCAGTAGTATTACCTCTCATTTGGAGACAGATGCTTCGGCTGAAACTGCAGATAAACACTTTGACAGCTCCTCAGCTCCAATCTCCCCCGTGAAAAACCCCAGCATCAGCCTCTGGGGATTGTGTCAGCCTCTTCTACCCTCTGCACTAGCTTTCCAGGCAATTCCAGAAGCTCTCGACAATTCTAGATGTTCTCGAAAGTTTCGGCTTCTGCCCTCTGCGTAAGCTTTCCTGCAGTTGCAGTAGTTCCTAGTGATTCCGGCTTCTACCCTTTACGTCAGCTTGCCTGGTAGTTCCGATAGTTCTAGTTGTTCCCAACAGTTCCAGCTTCTACCCTCTACGTCAGTTTTTCTAGTGGTTCCGTCAATTCCTGGCAATTATGATTGTTCCTAGCAGTTCTGACTTATGCCTTCTGCATCAGCTTTCCCGCCAATTCCGGTTGTTCCCGATAGTTCCAGATTTTGCCCTCTACGTCAGCTTTCCCAGCTACTATGTTGATCCTCCTAACACTATCTCTGCCTCTCTATTTTTGTATTCACTACCCCTCAACTACAACTCTAGATCACTCTCTCAACTTTCTCAGCAAACCCATCCCCAGAAAGTCGAAATCGTGATCTCTTGATGTGTTCTCCAAGTGACCATCAAGCCTCCTCTTATACTTTTCTTGTTATTAGATCAACGACTGAGATTAAGTCCCTAATCAATAGCTAATATTAGATCTGGCTTGATCCATGACTTTTGGACCATTCTAACATAGCTTTATATTAATTCACATTAATATTTTAATTTCCCTAAGTTTATACTTAGGGACTCCATTAAAAATATTAATTATTTTAATATCTCCCAAATTGTTTAGAATCTACCCAAACCCTTTCTGAGCATTGGAGATCTCATGTTCCTTAGCCTCTCCACCAAATTTCGTGGCTAGAGCACATCCGATGCTACCCCAAATCAACACTCCCTCTTAGTGAGGGCTGTGCTCTAGGAATACTCCTCACTAAGTATTACTTTGGTCATCCAGCATCGGTACCTGATGCTGGGCTTTCGACCCATCATCTGTACTTCTGCATCCCCATGGCTCTGCCACTGCCAGTGTTGCATCTGTACGACAACTCCCTCTGCATCCCTGTTGCTACCCATGGCCCTGCCACTGCCACTGTTGCGTATGCACTACATACCCTCTCATCGTGTTTCATCGTGCTGCCCATAGCACCACCACTGTTAATTGTTGCACTACAACTCAGTTACTGATAAGTAAGTAACTGATATCCCAAATTTGACATCTCTTTCAGGCTAGAGACACTCCCAATGATGAAGCTCCCTCTATTGCCGACAAATTCTCCCTCTCTGACCTCTTTTTTGCTGCAACAACTCCCTGCATTTCACACCATTGCACACCTCTCTATGCCATATAACACTACTGCAACACTCTCATGCCTCTTGCATTGTTGCAACCTGCTAGCCTCACATTGTCCTGGGAATCCTGCACTATAGCTCTCTTTGTTGCTCCATCCTCATCCGTCTCTACCGACATCTGCCAGTCTCGCTACTCCTCTTTGGGGCTCCTATAGCCAAATATAATCCAAGAGGTTGGGTACCTCGAGTATCCTGCCCCTCATCTTCTATAGTCCTCTTGACTACAACTCGATGTCTCCCCACTTTCACTCAAGTGGCACATCAGCACTCATGGCACATAGAACCAAAAATATCTTCGCCTTCCAGATGACAAAGTTGGATGCCTCGTCCAACTTGTCCTAATCCCTAAGCCCATTCATTTCCATCTCTCTGCTCTTCTTGTTGACTCCTTCGAGTCTCTCTATTTCCCACCTGGAAGTTCTTTGTTCGACTCCTGCTAAGTCTACTTCATGTCTAGAAGTTCTCTGTTCAACTACTGCTGAGTCTACTTCCCATTTGGAAGTTCTCTGTTTGACTTCGGCTGAGTCTACTTCCCATCTGGAAGTTCTTTGTTTGACTCCTATTAAGTCTACTTCTCATTTGGAAGTTCTTTGTTCGAATCCTGTTGAGTCTACTTCCTATCTAGAATTTCTCTGTTCGACTCCTGCTGAGTCTACTTCCCATCTAGAAGTTCTTAGTTTGACTCCTACTAAGTCTCTCTACTTCCTGTCTGGAAGTTCTCTTCGAGACTCCCTTTGAGTCCCAATTTCCCACCTGGAAATCTTTTTGCTAACATCACGTTGCCTCTCTCTGATCGTCTATGCAACAACAACACTGATCCAGATTCCTTAGCTAGAAATCTGCCTTGGCAACAACTCCCTCTGCCTTGTTCTTGCTTTTTTAGGTACTGTTCTGACTACAGTACCCCACCAGCTCCACTCTGCAACTTACCCACAACCTCCTAAACCCCAGTAAACTAAAGGTTAGAGCTCTTAGGCTCTGCGTAATCCCGACACCAGCAAATCAATCTCTGTAGCCAACTGCATCAGCCCTCCTGGCCTCTCTGTGGCTTTGCGTGAGCCTGCCTTTGCCTCCTTCAACCTCTCTGCTGCCTCTTACTGGCTCAATATTGATGATGCAGGCACTGCGTCGGCCCTTCTTTGTTGCTAGGAACAACTTCTGTCACTTGGGACAATTGCTTTATGTTGTTTTTTCTCTGCTATGTTGACGTCCTCAGTTCTCCTGTGATCTGCAACCACGATCTTATACCATGTTGAAGTTTCTAAGTCTAACAGTTAGAAACACTCCATGCACTTTACTGATTTATTCCTACCTACTTGTTAAATAAAAAGTTATTTACCATGTAAATACTGCAAATAAATACAAATGCATGCTCAACACATTACATATCATCAACTAAAGGTAACAAAAACAAGCACACCAATGATACTGTTATTTTTGGACTAATGTCCCCACAAAAACCCAATGCGAGAAAATTGGTGCAGCCATTTGAGGGTTTGATTTATTAAGCAATTTTAGAATACAATCTGGGTGCCAAATCCGACTCGCCCAACAGAGAAAAATCTCAGCAGTAGTACCTCTCCTTTGGAGACAGATGCTCCGGCTAAAACCCTAGATAAACACTCCAACAGCTCCTCAGCTCCAATCCGCCCCACGAAAAACCCCAACATTAGCCTCTAGGGACTGCTTCAGCCTCTTCTGCCCTTTGCGTCAGCTTTCCTGGTAGTTTCGACTATTCCCAGTAGTTCTAGCTTCTTCCCTCTACGTCAGCTTTCCCGATGGTTCCGGTAGTTTTGGCTTTTGCCCTCTGTGTCAGCTTTCTAGGCAATTCTCACAGTTCTGGCTATTCCCGACAGTTTCAGCTTCTGCCCTCTGCGTCAGCTTTCCTAGCTATTGTGCTGATTGTCTCGACACTATCTTTGCCTCTCTGCTTCTATATTCACTGCCCCTCAACTGCAACTCCAGATCACTCTCTCAACTTTCTCAGCAAATCCATCCCTAGAAAGTCAAAATATTGATCTTTGTGTGTTCTCTAAGTGACCCTCAAGCCTCATCTTATACTTTTCTCGTTGATAGATCAATGACCAAGATTAAGTACCTAATCAACGAATAAGATTAGATCTAGCTTAATCATGACTTTCGAACCATTCTAACACATTTTTATATTAATTCACATTAATATTTTAATTTCCCTAAGTTTAGACCTAGGGACTCCATTAAAAATATTAATTATTTTAATATCTCCCAAACTGTTTAGAATATGCCCAAACCCTTTCTAGGTATTGGATATAGCATGTGCCTTAGCCTCTCCACCAAATTTCGTGGCTAGCATACATCTAATGCTACCCCAAATCAACAATTTGTATATCATATGCATAGTAACCATGTGTGAAGGACCATCATTATGCAGACATAAGATGCCTGATTCCTTGCTCATGCTACTTATGAGATTGTATTGGATAGTGATCATTTACAATGCTATTGTGAATAGAAATTTCAATGAAATGATATTTGTAATATAAATATCTATTTATATTCATATGCAATAACCCTGACATTTGTATTGTGACTTGAAGTTTGATTCAATCTAGTTGTTCTACTATAACCCTATCATTATATACAATCTTGGTTCTCAATTTGTGATATTTAAAATATAAGTTAAATTCAAGTTCGATACATAATAGGTTTTGAGAAAGAGTATCTCATCATACTCTTCCATACCCTATTATTTATACCTATAATTTGAAATGGTTTTCTCAGCATCCACACAAGAATAATATTTCCCACTTGTTGATAGTGTATCGAGACTTATATTGAACCCTTCATTCAAACTTTCACAAATACATACCTATGTTGATAGATTTTGATTTGTACCAAAGCTTATAAATATATATATTGTGTGCTTGAGTCTTATTCATAAGAAATCTTGTTCTTAGAACAAGGATTTGATATCTTTTATATGGTTTATGGCATGATAATATAAGGCATGCATTACTTATTGAATTAATCTATATTTATCCATTGTAACAGAGTATTATGAATGCATAATGAGCTACTGCAGTAAGTATGAGGACTAATATGAATGTACAGTGATACTTCGAATGTTATGGGCAATGATTTGTTTGAAGCACTATGATTCCATTGACTGGCGAGAATCATATTTGGTTACATATATGTCAATGTTATATAAGTATTGGATTGAAAGCACTGTTTAGACATAGGCTAGTTTCTTTCTTGAGAATCTAGAAATCTAGAAGCTAGAAAATCAATACTTAGTCACCAATAAACTAGTAATTTGGTTATCATTGATTAGTTTACATGAAATTTTCCTATCGATATTTTATTTATGTGCTTTGTCTTTCAATTTAGCATTTGGTTTTCTAAGGACTTAGGACCAGAACTATAACTCTTTACCATTTAGATCTAACTTGCATTGAGTACTTGAACGTTTGTTTGAGGCAACGAAAGATAGTACTCCTAAGTCAAGCTAGGAGGTCTGAGGATAAAGGCTAAATAGACAAGCATAAAGTTCATGCATGTTTCTTTTCAATTTGAGTGTGTGTTTCAATATTATAAGGTAGTTTAAGTTTCCTTTTGCAAGTAGAATGGAAGTTCATTAATTATTTGTATTTGAGAAATAAATAGTGCTAACATCCCTTGTACATATAGTGTTTACGACTCATCAGTTTACATCTCTGATTGCCTTTATGAAGGGTTTTATTTTGACAATAAATATGCCCAACATTTTTGGCATCATTGTTGGGGAGCTATAAAAGGGCAACAATGGATAACCAATTCTTCTTTTCCTTTAATTTTATTTTTTTTATTTACATTCTGTTCACATTGTAGATTGGCAAAGGAAGAACATTAAGGTGCAAAGACACCTCTTTTCAAATGTTTGAAAGGAAGGTTATAGCTCACGACGACCACTTTAGTGGGTCTTCCCAAACTCTCTCTAGTATGTGGTTAAATGGTTAAACTTAGATATAGTAAAGGTAGGGTCACTAAATCATGTTTTGAAATTCCAACTTATTTATTTGGTGGACATAAAACCCCCATACTAAGATGGATAAAAGATACACAGCTAAAATTTGAAGGGGTGAAACATACACACAACAATTGTCTCATGACCTGCAGAGAAAAGGCAGAAAGATTGAAAAAGTAAGGGAGTCAAGAATTATAAGTTGGAGGAAACAAGTTTTGATTTAGCATTATACAATAGTTATTTACAGAACACATTACAAGGGTGCTTGAGACTCAGGAAGGTATCGTTATATCAGAAATAGGAGATACAATTGTAGTGGAAGTACCTGAAGCATGAGTTGAAGACAACTTCCTTGCTTACCTTAATTTAATTATGGAACGACTGCCATCACCAACCCACGTCTAGCATAGTTTATTTGGTAGCATGGAATAAGAGCACATAAAGGAGGAATCAGTGAGCAAAACAACTTTTGGATTTCCTATCCTTGAAAAAGCACCAAATATCAACATGAAAAACATCTTTCCTTCTATTGTACCCACAAAATACCTCGATGCATTTCTGTTTGAATTTGACGTTTTGTGTCATAGTTACAGTTATGTCATTGATGCTCATAAACTTAAGTTATTTCTTGCAACTTTGGAAGATTCTACATTGACACTGTTTATGGGATTAAGAGAAAATATCATTAGATCTTGGGATGGCATGAAAGATATATTTCTTAAAAATATCATGATTATTATAAGGCCAAAAGCTTGCAAAATGACATCTTCAAGATGCAACAACAAGAAGATGAGAGCTTGGACAATTATCTTGAAATATTCCTCTATAAACTCCATAAAAGTAGACCTGGTTCTCTTAGTGATGATGCAATTAAAATTAGTTTTTTGAGAGGAATGAGAGAAGAATATTTAGACATGTTGAGTTTAATGGGTTCTAGTGACATTTCTTATATAATATTTAATGAAATATGTGATTTATGCAGGAGGTATTCAAGAGATAGAGCTAAGACTGGTAAAAGAATAAAGGACCCTTTCTCAAGAATAAGAAGGAGTTACAAGGTTTCAATTGAGATATTTATTAGATAATTTTAAGACTAAAATTCTTGATACTCTTAGTTCACAGTGTGATACTTGGAAACTTAAAAAGGGAATAAATACCTTTAGTTATTTTTTGTTCTTAGTGTAGGAAAAGCCACCCTTTGAAAAAATAGCATTTAATAACATCTAGATTAGGTTCGTGTCATTTGTACAAAAAACCATAATACAAAAAGCTTCCCTATCTTCTTAGTATTGAAGGGTGCTTATAAAAGAAGTGGCAAGACAACAAAACCATCTACATCAAAGAGGCCATGGTAACCCAGTATGTAAGGTATAACACAAGATTTTTCTCAATTATTAAACACTAGAGCAACATATCCTAGAAATATTATTAAGAGTAAAGTGTGAAAACAACATGTCCTAAAATTTTTAATAAGAGTTCACTGTCCTTCATTGCTTCTAGGTTTTGGCTCATATTAATCAGTGCTTTATCTTTATAACCTTACTACAATAGCTGTATAGTAGCATTGACTTACAACATTACCGCTCATCTGGATTATAAAAGGTACAATTTTGTAATTTTTCATAACGAGAAAATAAATGTAATTAAAAAATAAATATAATGATACTATTAACATTATATAACATATGCAACTGAATTGGATAAAAAATGTCTTTCTTGGTTTAAAAAAAAACAGAAACAAAAACTTAAAATAGTTAAATAGCCCATAAACATTAGTTAATCATCAATTTACAATTTTGCATGGTTTCATGTTCGTGACCATCCTCACTTCGCTAACGTGAAAAGGTGATTATAACGCATCAGTAGGTACGTAGCAGAGGAATTGTTGGACTTTCTCAATTCATCTCCCTCACTAACTCCACGTTTGTGTTCACGTCTTGCGCATAATTACCACATACTTTGGTCGTCAAAGGAAGGAGAATTTTTTTTGGCGTAGCAAGTAAATTAGATTTTGGTGACGTGGTATGAGAATCTTTTCCGAAGTCCCCTTTCACATTAGATAAGTTGGATTTTGTTGACGTGGAATTCTCTTATTGTTAGATAATGCAAACATCGTACTCTACAACATGTTAGATGGCCATGTCATTAGGTACTTCCATTGAATGGATTCAAACATTGATTTCGACAGAGTGACATTGCAACTAATGCAATTAGATCAACTTACCTTTAACACGTAGGCGTTATACTATATTATTGGACCGACGACTATGGCGGTCGCTCCTTTGATTTTCTGATTCCATACTCGTTACCACCCTCGCATGCGACAACATGGAAATGGAATTGATGTTTCACCTAACTCCCGTGCCCATCACTGGTTTTGGCATTGACTGTGGCGAGGAATATTTTCTTAAGAGTCCTTTTCCACATTACCATAAACCAGTTCCGGTTCGTTCTCTATTTTTTAAGCATTTATTCAAATTATTATGCCTTTTTAATATTGTTTATCTTTTTTCGGGTTAATTCCATTGAAAATTTAGTTCGATTTATTAAAAATTGTAGGTTTGAAATCAGTAGTTTACATCATTTAACTGTTTTAAAGGTTTTCCAAAATAATAAATTTATTTATTTAAAAATATAATTTGGTTATAAAATTATTTCACACAAAAAAATTATTATTTTATTTATTTTAGTATTATCACAATATTATATTTAATATAGATTAATTATCTTATGGGTCTATCTATTTAGTTGAGATAATTATTTAATCACACCTAAAACTAAGAGTTAACAACCTCTTAATCAAATAACTCACATGAGGAGTTCATACAATAGCAAATAAGAGAATTAATATTCTCTAACTAATTTTATTGGAAAAAATATTTAAACCATAAATAATAAATAAATTAATTAATTTTTTTAATGTATTTTTGAAACCCACACTAAATAATGTTTTTACTTTGCAATAAATTATTTAAGATATTAAATTTATATTTATAATTAAATAATATCTCATTAATTCAAATATATTTTGCATAAAAAGATTCTTTATGATCTTAAAACTTAAAAAAAAAAAAATCAAATTCATTAAATATTTATCTTTCTACTTTATGAATGAATAAAGCATTATTATAATTAAATTTTATTAATAAATACAAAGGTTGTCCCTAGCCTCGAGGGAATAAAAGTGTATTCTTATGTTTACAATTTTAGAGTAATAATCAATGGAAAAAGCCTATGCTTTGCTAAAGGATGAAAACTTGCAAAGTTATAATTTCTCCAAATTGACTACTATTAGAGACTTGTCATTAATTATTAGATCCATGCTCTTTAACTTCTCATCACAAGACTACCAATTAGACTGAATTCTAGAGAAAATTCAACGAGAGAAAGTCGCTTTATCCTCACTCTTATGTTTTCACAATTTAAGCCATCGAAACCAAGAGGCCAATGGCCTAGTTAATCACACAACCAAAACATAAATAGGGTTTATATTTATCAACCATACTAAGGATTATGCAAAAGTCGTACCACAATCAATCAACAATATTCCCGCTTTGCATGAACACTAGTTGCCACATGGTACAATGCACAGATATTAATCACAACCCCATTGGGAGTTGGTCAATAAGACCTCTCCATCACCTTCACACACCATTACCTTGCACCGCTTCTATTTATGGTTTCTTTGGCTTATATCAACAAGTTGAGGATGGGACAAAATTCATGGCCGGTGGGATCATGTGGTGCCAAGAATTCTCCTTAGGTTTCAAAGTGAAAATGATTTTATCAATTTTTCTTTTGTTTGGCATTTCTCTACATGTTTTTCAACTTGTCTTCCTCTCTAGGAAAACTATGTCCTCTGAGGTAGTGGTATTGCAAGTCCTCTTCCTTGAGTGGGGTTTCTATGCCCCCTGGAAGGAAATATTTCTTGGATTTTTTTGGTTCCCCCCACAACTTCGTTTTAGGTATCTATTTATTATTGAAGGTTCCCTATCCCCTAACTTGCTTTGACATAGTGGGTGGCACAACACCCCCATATGGGGATGTGCATTAAATTTCCTTGGTTCTCGCTTAGTTATAATTTGTGTGTTGATAGCACACTAAAGGTTTTCAATCCATTAGCTCTTTGTAGAACATCAGAAAAGTGGGTGACATGAAACATAGATCCATTTGGGAGTCCCTCATCCCAACAAGGGCATGGCTTCAGAATGACATACAAGAATAGTTATTAGGAACCAAGGGAACTCGATTCAACCTGAAGCATGGATTATTCAAAACTTCAAAAAGTGAGACATTCACTAGAGAGTAATGAAGACAAGATCAATAGCTTGGGAAATGAAATGAAGAAAATATTTGCAATATTTGAGGAAATCGAAAAGAAATTTTGTTATTAGTGGATGGGATTGATGATAAACAAAGTTGTCATGGGCACTCTCATTCAACAAACCAACCATATCTCTATGTTGGAGATGGAACTTAGAGGACTTCAATTTCTTTTGGCTCACAATTCCACTATATGCTTAACTCCTCCTGCACTAAGGGGAATCCACTCAACTCCTTCACTACACAACTAGATAAAAGTTAAAAGACTAAAAGAAGCTAGTCCCTAATAGCAACATAATTGGTGTATATTAAAATTTTATTATTTAATATTATAAATACATTTTTCAACCATTTATATGATGTAATTTTCAAATCATCATGTCTCTCACTAGAAAGTGTAAACATAGTGAAGATTTGTTTGGATAGATTGAAGTGTTTGACATAATAATTTTGTTTTATTGTGTATTAATTTTTTTATTGCAATTAGATGTGTTTTTTATAGCCTATATAAATGTATAAAGAAATTGAAAGTAAAATATTTAATAAATTTAAAACATTTTAATTTTTTGTAACTTAATATGAGGGAGATGGGTAATGCCTTCTCTGCTCAACGTGGAGTTGACATGTAGCATGAAACAACACATAAACAGATATTTAGTGTAGGTCCACATTAAATCAAAACCTATCATTCATGGAGAAGGATAATGTCCCACAAGGTGATAGTTTTGTTTAGATTAAAAATCTTAAGGAAAGATTTGCATATTAGGGGATTTGATCCCTATCACGCATAATAAATATGGAACTTAGATAGAATCTATTCTAGTATATATGTTTCAATTGTGAAGAATAAGAGCCATGGAGTGGAGTATCGATGAAATTTATTTATTTTTGTGAGAGCAGAAAAATCAAATTGATTTGGGTAGGTATATCGTTCATAGTATGCATAGTATAAGTTGTGTGTGTGTGTTGTTAATGTAAATATGAAAGGTATATATTCCAACCCATATCCCAATTCTTAAGATATATTCAAATATAACATAGTTCATATATTTACCATCCTATAAATTTGTACAATGATAGAGAAGTTAAGTGTAAAATGATAGATGTAGTGGTTTGAATGTAGAGTGCATTAGACCTTTTTCAACTGCTAAAAATAATAAGAGGGGGATCAACATTTTAGCCTAAAAATAATAGAAATTATTTTAGAATGCTAGAATAGTAGACATATGATGTTAAAAACACATAATATGATTGCAATAAGGTTTTCAATGGTTTGGAATATATTTGTACAAAAATAAAATTAATAGTATCAATCTAAATGCAATTCTAGTAATTTTTTTTTGGATATAATCTATGTTGAAATTTATAAATGTTTCATAATTTCAAGTAAACACTCCACATAACATTAAGAAATTGATGTATATAACTATGGTTCTTTCCTCACGATGTGCACACCTTTCCATAAAGGAAAAACAATATCTAACAATTCCCTTGCAGCCACATTCAACTCATTCATCATAGTTCCTAGATTTTAGCACATGCCCATTTATTTCCAATTGTTAGTTAGTTTGTTGTTGCATTAATGACATCTAGAATGTACTTGCGTCGTTCTAACATATGATTTATGATTTATATGATTTATGCATAGATTTTTAATTATTTCTTTCTAAATTTTTGGGTTGTGTGCATCTTGATGTGGACTCGTATTCATCCTTATATAAAAAATAGTTAGCCAACATAATAATTAAGCCATTTTATCTTAAGCTCTGTATTTTTCTTATGGTTTTTTCCTTTATAAGTTGCCTTTTAGATATAGATTATGAACTTTGTATTTTTCTTATGGTTTTCTTATTTATAAGTTGCTTCTAGCTATAGTGAGAATGCTCATTTATTTCTAATGGTTAGTTATTTTGTTGTCAATGTGCATTAATGACATGTAGGATGTACTTGCATCGTTCTTGCCACTAATTTATATGCATAGACTTTTAATTATTTCTTTCCAAATTTTGGGTTGTGTGCATCTTGATGTCGGCTCATATGTATTTTTATAAAGGTTAGTTTGCCAACATAGTAATTAAGCCATTTTATCCTTAGTGCTTGTGTTTGTCTTAGGGTTTTATTATTTATAACTTGTTTTTAGCTATAGATTATGAACCTCACTTTTGAGATAGTTTCATTGACATAAAGGGTTCAAATGGACTTTTCTTTATAGGATCTCATAAGTGCTTCAAATCATACTTTAGCTATTATAAATGAATTTAAGTGAAGTTTTGTGAGATCCCACAAACTATCTATTTAAATTTTCTCATCATGAATAGAGTGTTAAACTTTAACATCACTTATATTCAACACTTATATTCAAACGTTTTATTATAATTATAATTAATTACGAAAAAATTCACAATAAAAAATTATAATTCTAATATAGATGGTTAGCCTAATTTTAATGATAAATTTAAAAATCGCGTAGCGTAGTTTAATGAGGCATAAATTTCACTGGTAAATGTATGAAAATTCCAGTAGGATTTTGATACAATCTGGTGAAAATATTTGAAAATCTGGGCTACAACTGTCAATTTTTAATATTTTTGGTGTCCTATGGGGTTGTTGATGGTGTTGAATCCATTTCCATCATCAAAAACATGATTATCCTATTGTCAAATATTTTGTTAAAAAAATAGCCAAATTTTGGTGATATTTAATCATTCGCAAAAAAATGATGTCATGGTAAAAAAATGCCTTTAAAAATAAATAAATAATTTTAAAACATTTTAACTGGGTTTTTTAAATTTCAAATAACGAAAAGAAAAAATAAATGATTTAAACTAAGTTAATTTTACTTGAATGCCGTGTAGAATGAACAGGACATAAAAACTTCATAAAACTTTGCATTTAATGTGGAATGTTGTTGGACTTTCTTAATCCAGAGAGGTCATTAATCAGATGTGTGAAAATTTGTTGAATTTTATTTTATTAATCATTTTCATACTTGGGGTAGAGCAGGATTAAAAGAATATTATTTTCCATTCATTTTTCACATAACATAGTAAAAGTGATTTTTTTTTCTAAATACATTTTATTTTTCATTAATTTTTGCAAACATAATTAATTTGCAATGATGCAAAGGCGGCGGTGGATTATGGGTACAAAGTTTAACTTTGTGGATTGTGTGAGAGCAAAGATGTCCAATTCATTATTCAAGCCATTAAATCCATGGTTGAGGAGAGTAGAATCCCTAGTTATAAGAAGTGTGGAGAAGGGCAGAATCCCTAGGATAATTTAACTAGTCAACCATGCTCAACAATGTTTGAACATGGTTAAACATGGTCAACCATGGTCAACAATGTTTCACCACCGTTAAACATAGTCAACATGTTAATATGTTATTAGCCATAAATAACCATAAACAACATGGTCAACCATGATGAACTTGGTTAAATAATATTTGGCCAACATGGCTAACATAATTAAGCATGGTCAAATATTCTTGGGTGGCCTACATGGTCAACCATAATCATTTATAGTTAAATTTTTATAACCATGTTCCTCCTAGTTATGTGTACTTAACCATATGCAACCTTTGTCAAAGAAGCTCAACCATGGTCACCCATGGAAACCAAGTTAAACATGGTCAACATGGCCATAAATGGACACATTTAGTCCACCATAATCTATCATATGCATACCTAGTAAACCATGGTTGACCATATTCAATTAAGATCATCCATGGTAAACCAAGGTCAACCATAAGCAACCATACTCACCCAGGTCAAACATAGTCGACAAAGGTCTACTTTGGTCAACCTTACCAAACATGATCAACCTCGTCAACCCTATTCAACCATTAATGTAACCACAATTGTAACATTAATGTAATATTAACATTAACATTAATGTACGATGATCAACCATGGTCAAAATTAATGTAATGTGAATGTAGTAATCATCAAAACTAATGCAACATTGTTAGATTAATTTCACATTAATACATTGTCACATTAATGGTTGACCACTATTAACCTTGGTCAACCTTAATCAACTCTCTTCAACCTCAGTCAACCTCATTAAGCATGGTTAACCTCATCGACCCTCTTCAGCCATGGTCAACCATTATCAACCCTTGACAACCATTTTTAACCATAGTCAACCAACATGAACCATAGTCAATCATGGTCTATGAATCCACTCCATAGGCATCGACTATATACTAGCAAAACCACATTAGTAAATGTGGTTGACATATGCCAATTGATGACATTTTGACCTATATGCCAATTGACATATGATGATGACATCAATCAAAATAGGTCAACAACATTTACTAATGTGGTTGTCCTAGTGAATAGATTTAATTACTAATGTTGTATCACATTGATGCCTACATGTTGTATGTCATCTAGGTATGCCCATGTCATTATACCAAAATCATTTTTTGAACTCATTTACTTGAAATACCTAGTCATTTAACATATTGTTGAATATGATGCAAATTCCTAAATATGATGTTTGCATTATATAATAAGAAACAAAATACATGTTGGAAAAAACTTTAATTATGTCAATAGGTGTGTTTATTTTGGAATATGACTTTATTGACAAATTAGGGATAGTTATGCCCTTTTTGCTTTTCAATTTAATTTTAAACATATACATACATATATATATATATATATATATATATATATATATATATATATATATATATATATATATATATATATTATATATATGCAAAATGACTTATGGTTTTGGGCATGTTGTATGAAGCCATGGTATTGTAACAAAACCTATTATAGATCAATAATATCCATTATAAAGTGGGGATAAAATCTCTATAATTAAAAACATTGTTACTTTTTTTTGTGTATATATTTAATTCATATATTAATTCTTTTATAATAATAATAATAAAGTTATATTTTAGGTAATTTTTATTTTGACATTTTAAAAGTATTAGAAAGTAAGTTTTTTAATATTTAATATGAATGGATATCTATCCACATTTACTAAACATTTATAAAATATATTCAACCTTTTAAAATAAAATTATGATACTATGTCACTAAAATCTAATTTATTAAACTAAAATATCCTCTTTGTTCTTTGACAACCGAAGTATACGATAATGATACTAACCATTTATACAAGATATCCAACCTTTTTAAAGAAAATTATGATACTATGTCACTACAATCTAATTTACTCAACCAAAATATTCCTTGTGTTCTTTGACAATCGAAGTATATGACAATGATACTTCAGTTATCAAATAATGGAGTAAATGTTTTGGTGGAGTAACATGTGAAGTATGTGATAACGACTCTTCGATAGGGGGTATTAAACAACAACATGACATCATCGTTTAAGATATCATCGAAGGCTCAAGAGCATGCCCGAAATATCGACAAGTGTCTAGATATCCACCGAAAGATCTAAATAATGAGGATCCATTAGGGGAATTTAGAGATCTAAAATGGGCATCCTAAGTAAATTATAAAATAATAGTGGAAATAATAAAATAAGACTATATTCCATCATCAAATTTTAGAGGAAAAAAAAGAAAACTATTTTTTCAACTCGTATTTTCAACTTATCTCCCTATGGGTTTACTCAAATTTCAAGCAGAAACACTCGTTGGATGCATAATTTGATTCCTCATCCAAGGAGTACTCATTTTTCACACTTTTGATGGACTTTGCTACACGGAAAATGAGAAATACATGAAAATTGTGATTGCAATCATGTTTTTTTCAAGTATTTCTCATTTTTCATGTAGCAGAATCCATCAGAAGTATGCAACATGGGTACTTCTTAGATGAGGAATTAAATTTTGCATCCAATGAGTATTCCGGCTAGAAATTTGAGTAAAAATTTCGGGAAATAAGTTGAAAATACGAGTTGAAAAGTTAGTTTTATTATTTTATTATTTTTTAATCTTTGTACTTTTTTACTCCAAAAATTGGGAATCATCTGCCATAGTTGACATCATCATCTTGAATCCTATTGGTTCTTATAAAGTTTATTTTGGTGTACATTTTTCTTAGGAGGCCCATTTTAGACTTCAAAATTCCCTTAATGACTCTGACAAGTGTCTCGTCTATGCGTCTACATGTAAGATGAGCACGCTAAAAATCATGATGTGTCGGGTGGCGTTGATCCTTATTTCAAATGCGAGGGTATTGGGAGATGGTGGGAATTGTTTTTGGTTTCAGGTTTGTGCATCACCTCTCGCCTGTTCACTCCTTCGAGCTTTTGCCTTACTTTCTGTGACACTAGTAAACATGCAAGGGAATGAAGGATACTTGCAAGCCATTAATGGCTCCTCACACAACATGGAGAATGATTTTATTAACTTATGTGCCATAGTACACACCTTTCATACTCTTGTCCTCTCCTGACAATGTGATGATCCCTTAATGACAAGAAAAGTCTCAGCTTTGTGTGATTATAAAGGAATTCAATCAGGCAAGTGGTGGTGCTGGTACGTAACATTATGCAGTGAGGTTGGAAAACTTAAAAATCATTTGCTTTTATATGTTTCTCTCATCCTAAGTACGACTCATTTAGGGAGTAGATGATCACTTTCTCATCTTTGGTGGAAAATATACCAAGACTACAAAGATTACATATACTTCCAAAGGCTTTGTAGTCAATATTTTTCATTTTATTTCTGCACAATGCAATCTCCAGAACAGTGTTTGAACTGGTGGCTATGTTACCCTCATCAGTGCTTCAGGGTCTTGACTTCCATGATATCTCCTTCAACTGTCCAGTTTGGTTTGCGGGGTCCGGTACATGGGTAGTTTTTCTATTTGGTTTTAATGGTGTCATTATGTTTATCTCCATAAAATCATGAAGGGGATTATTTTGTTTCTTCAGATGTAAAATTGGCAAGCTTGTTCTTCAGTTAAGTTTTACAGGGGTTTGGTCTCTCCAATGTTTTAACAAAGTCTACATAGTGGTCGTGTCTAGTTTGCAAAATGTTCTCAGTTCATTCTCCATAGAAGCTTTGGTCCCTCAGTTAAGTACTATGTTTCCCTTTCCTTTCTTGGTTACAAAATACACAAATTTTTAGGTGTATTGGAAACACAGATAGTCTTTAGCCCCTCCAATTGTGTTTTCCTGTATGACTGTTGAAATTGTGGTCAATCTAGACTTTGGGTGGTATAGTTATATTCTACTTTGGTGGTTTTCCTACTATGTTCATGATATAACTCTAAGTCGAAATACCTCATGTTATCACTTTCCCAATTCAATTTCATATTCGTTGAAATATCATCACAACTATTTTCTAGAGAAGTCATAATATCATTCTTGTGCACACCTCGAATTGGCCATGCCACCTCAACAGAGAATGACAAGTCGTAGGGGAGGCTCCACCAGTAGAACTAGCTCTCACTCTAGGTGGTTATTCGGGTAGAACTCTGTGGCAATTGTGTTTGACATAATCCCCCGAGAAGTCCGAAGGGAAATTCGTCAACTTGAATCCCAGCAATTGGAGATAACTCATAATTCAATTGGATTCTAGATCCTGGTAAATTTTGTAAAAGAAAATTGCATTTTCGACACTCTGTTGCATGATACCAACATATGTACTCTCTGCTTTGTTTGATCATCAGGGACAAGTAGGTGGATCACTACAGGATATTTGCGGGACAAGAGGACTTGAAAGGTCTTCTCAAAAGAATTAGGTATTGTTTGGATGATATCCTCATTCAGCTACAAAGGGTAGAGAATGTCGGGAATTTCTGGTCATTCCAAACAAAATACAGTGGAAAAATCCTCTGTTACCACTGTTGGGAATTTTTTGATATATTCCGAAATAAACAAAAAAAATATGAACAGAGAGTAATACTCTGTTTTGGGAATTTCTGATAATTCCAGAACAAAAGAACAGAGCAAAAAGTGATACTCTGTTCTGGCACAAGATAAAAAAAAAAACTTGAACATAATAATGCTCTTTTTTAATACAGTGAAAACAGAAGAAAAAAAAATCGCTTTGCTGAAACTGGTGTTTCAGCAACGTAGTTTCGTTAGTTGTTGATCGTGGTGTTTCAACAACGTAATTTCGTTAGTTGCTGATCGTGGTGTTTCAGCAACAATGTTTTGACGTCAATACTATTTTTAACTTATGGTGTTTCAACAACACTCTGTTCTGACGTCAAGACTATTTTCGGCTTACGGTGTTTCAGCAACACAAAAAAACTTCTATTTATAAACAATAAACCAACAGTTAAAAAAACATCTTCCTCACATAGAGGGATTTTCACAAGAGAATATGCTGAAGAGCATCTTCCTCTTGACAGAGGTATTACAACAAGAACGCTTCTGTTCCTCAAACCAATTTTTCACTATCTCAAAAAATTACAATTTCAGCACTGCTGTGCGATACAAAAAAAACTCTCTTGTATTTCTACACTGCTGTGTGTTACAAAAAACTCTCAATCTATTTTTGTATTTTCTAGATTGCTATGTCTGCGTTTTATAGTGTGGGAAAGGGTCTAACTTATCCATCACCACTTTAACTTGCTGATGAAGTCTCTGATACAATCTGCTGCTCATGATGATCCATGGCTGATAAATGCTACGACGGCTCGAGGCTGGTTCTTTTCTCTTTCAGCCATTCTTCTCATTAATACAGTTGTTTAGAAGTAATGGCGCAGCGCTGGATCTAATCTTCCTCCTTCGGGAACACAAAAATAATTAAAGAGTGAAAGGATGGTAATGGCGGTGGCTTAAAAAGAACAGGAATAAATGTGGGGCGTTGGATGTGGACAAATAAGTAAAGTAGCTGCTGTTGTTCAACTGTTCATTGCAGTTGAAATTATAATTTCAACACTCCCCTTTAATTTCAACTGCTGGGTTATCATTCATACCCAGACGTTTCCTTAAAAACTCAAAACTTTTCTGGTCCAATGGCTTTGTCAGAATATCCGCACCTTGTTCCTGAGTCCTGCAATGTTGTAAAACGATTTCTCCATTGTTCACCAATTCTCTGATGTAGTGAAACTTTGTGTCTATGTGTTTTGTTCTCTTGTGGAACACAAAATTCTTGGAAAATGCAATAGCTGAGCTATTGTCACAAAAAATAATTGTTGTTGTTGCCTGCTCCTGGCATAGACTTCTTAACATTCTCCTCATCCAAACCGCTTGACACGCTGTTGTTGTAGTTACCACGTACTCTGCTTCTGCTGTAGACAATGCCACAATTGGTTGTTTCTTGGAAGCCCATGAAATGGCTCCTGTACCTATGTGAAAAACATAACCGGATGTGCTTTTCCGGTCATCTACACTTCTAGCCCAATCACTATCTGTGTATCCAACAAAATCTGAACATTCTGAAACAGTATAAAATATAGCATACCTTTTTGTACTTTTAACATACCTCAAAATTCTCTTTGCTGCTTGCCAATGTGTTTCTTTTGGCTTCTCCATGAATCTGGAAATTAAACTGACAGTATGCATTATATCCGGCCTAGTTGCAGTTAAATACATAAGGCTGCCAACTATGCCCTTGTACATGCTAGGGTCAAAATCCTTGCTGCTATCCTCTTTGCTGAGTTTTAATCCCATCACTGTGGGAGTGATTGTTGTCTTGATGTCCTGCATGTTAAATCTGCCCAACACTTCATTTACATATTTTGCCTGCGAAATAAAATTTCCATTTTTATTTTGATCTACTTCTATTCCTAAGAAGTATCTCGGCAAACCCATGTCAGTCATCTCAAATTCTTCTTTCATGACTGATTTGAAATTTTCAATGAGGTAGTCATCATTACTTGTAAAAATCACATCATCAACATATAAGACAACAATTAAGATTTTACCGTCCTTTTCTTTGATGTAAACGATGGGTTCTCCCTCACACTTCTCAAATCCGTTCTCCAATAGATAGGAATCTATCCTACTGTACCACGCTCTTGGCACTTGCTTCAACCCATAAAGAGATTTCTTCAATCTACAAACTTTGTGCTCTTGGCCTTTCTTCTCATAGCCTAGAGGTTTCTCAATGTAAACCTCTTCCATTAACACTCCATTCAAGAATGCTGACTTCACGTCCATTTGGTAAACTTTCCATTTGTTTTGTGCTGCTATGGATAACATTGCTCTCACGGTTTCCATTCTTGCAACCGGTGCGAAAGTCTTCTCATAATCTCTCCCATACTGCTGCTTGTATCCCTCGACAACAAGTCTTGCCTTGTGCCTTTCTATCTTGCTTTCAGCATTACTCTTGGTCTTGTAGACCCATTTAACTCCAATGACTTCTTTACCTTTTGGTAGTTCAACTAAATCCCATGTCTTGTTTCCTTCTATGGCATTCATCTCCTCATCCATAGATTCTATCCATTTATTATCATTAATTGCATCTTCGAAATGAATAGAGTTATCAACATGACAATACAAAGAAAATAGGGAATTCATACCTTCATCATAAATATCACTTAAATTTCTGAATTTCTTACCTCTTTCATTCAGTGTGCAAGTGCTTGTAGATGCACTTGAATTTCCTCCTTGTGGTGTGCTTGGAGAAGCACTCTCATTTCTTCTTAAGGGTGTCTCTTGCTAGACTGGTGTTGGTTCTGCTGTTTGGGGATGTGTTTCAGCCAACTCCTCATCATCATCATCATGAGACAAACAGTTTTTAACATTAACTTTTTTCTCTATGCTTCCATCCCAAGCTTCCTCCTCAATAAATTAAACATCTATGCTCACAAAAAACTTCTTGGTGTATGGGATATACAACTTGTAAGCTTTGGATTCCTCACTGTATCCAATGAAAATACATTTCTCCCATTTACTGTCCAATTTCTTCCTTAGCTGATCTGGAATGTGTGCATAAGCCACACAACCAAAAAATTTCATGTGGGTGACTCCTTGCTTTCTCCCACTCCATGCTTCTTCTGGCACTTTGTTCATCACTTCTTTTGTAGGATACCTATTCAAAATATATACTGCACAGTGTACAGCTTCAGCCCAATAATCATTTGGTGAATGCTTTGCCTTCAACATGATCCTCGCCATATCCATGATTGTTCTGTTTTTCCTTTCAAAAACTCCATTTTGCTGCGGGGTGTACCTTGCTGTAAATTGCTTATGAATTCCATTTTCTCTACAAAAACGTAAAAATTCTTTGGAGATATACTCACCTCCTTTGTCAATTCTCAAAACCTTGATACGCAACCCACTTTGATTTTCTACAAGTGCTTTGAAATTTTGAAAATTTTCAAACACTTCACTCTTATTCTTCAGGAAATAAACCCAAGTCTTTCTGGTAAAGTCATCAATAAATGTTAGAAAATATTGGCTACCTGCAAGTGATGGAGCTTGCATCGGTCCACATAAATATGAGTGGACAATTTCTAAGGGTGCCTTTTCCCTTATGCTTTTCTCGGTTGGAAAACTTTCTCTGTATTGTTTCCCCAATATACAACCTTCACAAAGGTTGTCTGGCTTTTCTATCAATGGTAATCCTCTTACCATTCCTTTTCTATTCAACAAATTAAGACCTCCAAAGTTGAGATGTCCAAATCTCAAATGCCACAACCAATTTTCATCCTTTGGTACGCTTTGAAGAGCCTCTCATGTCACTGCTGCAATTTCTTCTTTATTTTTCAAATCTGCCTTTATTCTAAGAGGGAACACTCTGTTCCTTGTCATCTTCACTTCAGCAATACAACGTTTGCTGGGTGATCTATCCATGATGGTGCATACATCATTCTCAAAGAAAACATTGTAACCCTTTTGAACAAGTTGTCCAATACTCAAGATGTTACACTTCATTCCGGGAACATAATAGACATCTGTTATGGTTTTCTTTTCACCTTTCTTTATAAATATTTTAACTTCTCCTTTTCCCATAACAGGAATTTTACTATCAGTCCCAAGTGTGACTTGTGACTGCACACTCTGATCTAAAGCAGAAAACAAGGCTATGTTTCCTGTCATATGGTTGCTGCAACCAGAATCTAGAAACCATATATCTTCACTGTTTGTTTTAGCCATATTACAATCTAACAACACATTATCTTGACTGATATTTTCTCTAGTGATATTTGCACTAGATCTATTACTCATATCATGCTGCTTCTTCCTACATTCATTTGCATAGTGCCCATATTTTTTACAGTAATAACATTGGACATTGGATTTTTCATACCTTTGTCCTTGAGCATGATGTTGTCCACTTTGTTGGTACTGCCATGGCCTTGGTTCTGATTTGGATTGTTGCCTCTTCCTTAAATGTTTGCTGAACTGTTTCTTCCACCTCTGTATTGGCTTCTGCTTCTTCCTTTCTTGTTTCCTCTGCCTTGACCTCTTCCTCTTTCAAATGACATCTGGGTCTTGAAGGCTTGCTCTAGAGATGAGTTTTCATTTCTACTCAATCTCTGCTCATGTGTTATCAGCGATGCATGAAATTCATCAACTGAAAAATTTGAGAGATTCTTTGTCTCTTCTATGGTGGTGACAATCACATCAAACTTTGAGGGTAGGCACCTCAATAGTTTTTCCACAATCCTTCTTTCTTCAAGAGTTTCTCCATGAGACCTTATCTGTGTGACCAAACCAATTGCTTGTGTGAAGAATGAGTCAATATTGTCTGACTCCTTCATGCGCAGGTTCTCAAAATATTTCCTCAGCAACTATAGTTTTGTTGTTTTCACTCTCTCCATGCCTTGATAAGCTGTCTTGAGAGTTTGCCATCCTTCTCTGGATGTCTTGGCTGCTGCTATCCTTGGAAACACACTCTCATGCACTACTTGATATAAAAATACAAGGGATTTTAAATCCTTCTTCTTGTTTCTCTTCAACAGCTCTTTCTCTGCTTGAGTTAATCCATTAAACTCTTCTTCATTTGCTGGCTCTTCAAATCCATATTCAATAAATTCCCATAAATCTTGTGAGACAAACAAGGCTCTCATGGTTATTTCCTAGTAGTCATAGTTTTTCCCATTGAACTGTGGGAGCTGGGTATTAAACATACCCATGTTGGTGCTCGTGCTGGCCATACTTGCAATACTTGACTGTGTATTAAAAATCACTTAATTGTCTTTAAAAATCACTTAATTGTCTTCAATAGCTACACAAAAAACTAATCTCAAAAATACCTTGACAGCGTTTTCACTCTGATGGATAATTTGCTACAGCAAGTAACCTTCTTTCAGCTTCTTTGATGTCTTCAAAGAGCCTGGTCAAGCTCTGATACCATGTCGGGAATTTCTGGTCATTCCAAACAAAATACAATGGAAAATCCTCTGTTACCACTGTTGGGAATTTTCTGATAAATTCCGAAACAAACAAAAAAAATATGAACAGAGAGTAATACTGTGTTTTTGGAATTTCTCATAATTCCAGAACAAAAGAACAGAGCAGAAAGTGATACTCTGTTTTGGCACAGGATCAAAAAAAAACTTGAACAGAATAATGCTCTGTTTTAATACAACCAAAATAGAAAAAAAAAAAAAAAAATCGCTTTGCTGAAACTGGTGTTTCACCAACGTAGTTTCGTTAGTTGCTGATCGTGGTGTTTCAACAATGTAATTTCGTCAGTTGCGGATCATGGTGTTTCAACAACGGTGTTTTGACGTCAAGACTATTTTTGACTTATGGTGTTTCAGCAACACTCTGTTTTGACGTCAAGACTATTTTCGGCTTACGGTGTTTCAGCAACACAAAAAAACTTCTATTTATAAACAATAAACTAACTGTTAAAAAGACATCTTCCTCACATAAAGGGATTTTCACAAGAGAATATGCTGAAGAGCATCTTCCTCTTGACAGAGGGATTACAACATGAACGCTTTTGTTCCTCAAACCAATTTTTCACTATCTCAGAAAATTACAATTTCAGCACTGTTGTGCGATACAAAAAAAACTCTCTTGTATTTCTACACTGCTGTGTGTTACAAAAAACTCTCAATCTATTTCTGTATTTTCTACACTGCTCTGTCTGCGTTTTATAGTGCGGGAAAGGGTCTAACTTATCCATCACCGCTTTAACTTGCTCATGAAGTCTCTGATACAATTTGCTGCTCATGATGAACATATGTGATCTTTTGTTGTATTTCTTGAGTCGGTGGTGATGAAATCCATGGCTGATAAATGCTGCGACGACTCGAGGCTGGTTCTTTTCTCTTTCAGCCATTCTGCTCATTAATACGGTTGTTTAGAAGTAATGCCGCAGCGCTGGATCTGATCTTCTTCCTTCGCGAACACAAAAATAATTAAAGAGTGAAAGGATGGTAATGGCGGTGGCTTAAAAAAAACAAGAATAAATGTGGGGCATCGAATGTGGCAAATAAATAAAGTAACTACTGCTGTTCAACTGTTCAGTGCAGTTGAAATTATAATTTCAACATAGAAGTATGTGATGTTAGACTCGGACTCTGAGGAAATGCTTTAGACACCCCAACATTGATCAACACTCCACAGGGCAATATTGCACCGACTAATTCTATTGTCAACTTTCCATCCTCTGTTCCCGATGTTCCTTCAGGAAATGGGACTCCAATGTCCCCGTTAGTTATGTCGAACTGAGGCTATAGCTCTTAAGTTTCTCTTCAATTGCATTTTGGTTTCTCTGATTTTTTGTTCTTCATGGCGCAAAAGCACTCTCACTCTCATTCATGTTTTTTCCTTGGTCTCTAATGCTATATATGACGGTAAATGTCTATTTATTTTTGTACTTAGTCTTTTACTCGTTTTTGCTCTTGAGCTAGTGCCCAAGGTTTCCTACTAGTGAATTGTCAAGGCAGTAAATTAAGGTTTGGGTGGTAATTTTTTTGGATGGAAAGAAAAATTTTACAAACCTCCCTGGCTTAGCATTAAGCTTTTGTAACATCTCTTATAATACCAGCTACTTCTATGTAATCCTGTAAAGACCGTAAAGAGTCTTTTTCCTTTGTGCCAATTTACTATCAACGAAAAAAAGGGTATGTGATAACGGTACGCAGCATGGAGCGTCCGTCAACAATCAATTTTACGTGAACGCGCACATGGGGTTGGGGTTGGGGTTGGTGACGAAGACGAATTGAGAGAGTCCGAAAACAACTGTGCTAGCCGAGAGAACTCTAGATCACCGAAAGAAAACCAGTTGATGATAATGTGAAAGAGGGCTCTGATAAAAGATTCCTCGAGCCATACACTGCCCATGTCCGACAATGAGGCGCAGGGAAGTAAACGCACGTGACGGTCGTAACGGATATGGATTCACAAAATCAAAAAGCGTAGTCTTATCATGCAACGTTTTGGACTTATTTTCTACGTTTTATACATTTTTAATTGAAAAAATTATCGCCATAATAATAATAGAAAACGTCAAATAATAGAACAACAACCCATGGCGTTGAAGTCCAATTAGCGTTTAGCTCCCCATCCACCCTCTCCAACTGCTCCCGTGTCGATATATATAAAGCTTCTCTCGGCGTGGTCACACACAAGAATACAAGGAATGTGACACAGAGATTAAAAAGGAGAGCAGTCAAAGGAATAGGAAGAGAGCCGGATGGGTAACGTGCTACTGCGAGGAGTCGATCGTCGTCGTCGGATAAAGATCATGAAAGCCGACGGTTCGGTGATGAAGCTGCGGGGTCCTCTCTGCGTGAAGGAAATACTCATCGATTACCCAAATCATGAGATGTTTGAGGCACCCGCTGGTCCTCCACCTGGGATCGCCAGTTTGAGTCGATCTCTTCCTGAGAGGACGGAACTTGTAGGTGGTCATCTCTATTATCTCATTCCTCTCCCACTCGAATCGGACGAATTCATGATTTACGATAGCAATAGAGGGCTCTTTGCAAAAGCTGCTTCTCGTAGCGTGGCAAGGGCCAGTTGCAGGTCACAGCCACCGTGCTATGCGGGAACAGCCACAGATTCATTAAAACAGCAGGAAGAAGCACATCCTGTGGCTAATAAGCTTAATAGGGGAGGCTTGAGTGTTGTTTCTTCTTCGTACCCCACAGACGGATCGACCGTGCGTCTGAAGCTTCGACTCAGAGAAGACGAGCTCGCTTCCTTTCTATCAGCCAATAACCTACACATGGAAAATGTAGTGGTGCCTGCCATAATTAAACGAGCCACTGGACAGTCGGCCTTGTCGACATGGAAGCCAAGTCTGGATACCATACCTGAAGTTCACAACCCATTTTCAGATTCATAAACGTCTAGGGATCAAGATCTTGAGTGCCGAGATTGACTGTACCATAATCTGTATATAATTACTGAGCACTCTGTTCTGGAATGCTACAGAGTTTTGTTCATATTTATTCACCACATGAATATTGTGCAGATGAAGTGCACTGTTCGTAAGAATATTTTCATAGGGCACTTATCTAAAACAGTATCGGTTGTGACTGTACAATAGGAAACAATTGGGAAAATTTTTGTAAGACAAGCGGTACTATTATTGTATGTATATAATCAAACCCAACAAGTTTACGTTCCTCTCGTGTCTAAGTTCTTCTCTGGTTTGTCCCTTTTTTAATTAAGATTTTATTTACAATTCTATGGTATTTAATATTTCTTTTTTACAATTCAATAACATGCATATAACTATGTAAGCCATCGACACAAAAGGTTTTATTATTCCACGGGGAAATGGTTAAATTTGATATGGTCAGATTTGTGATGCGTAATGTAAATACAAATTTTTCAGATTAATCACAAGATTTATCCGCATTTCAAACCAACTAATCCCTCTGTTGAATATTAGAATCATTAATATGTTTTCTAGAATATTAGAATCGTCAGAATATATTTATTCTGGATGAACGCCCATCTGCGTTATCACAAAAGCAAGCAAGAGGAGTGTGGCATTAGGCATTATAAACCAAACGATTGCCCGCGAAAGTATTTACAAATGGAAATCGATTATGAAATTTATTTTTAATATGCGGCAAATTTCGCTTTACCATATAAACGAAATTGAAGCAGAGAATTAGTTGCTTAAAATACTTTGAACATAGTGGTAAGCAGAGAACTTCACGTCATCAAAAACAACCCTATGTAGTTTAATTTTACAGTAATGTGAAACAGGGCTCTAATGAAAGATTCCTAATCTCATTCACAATCAAATCTAATACTTATGCGTAGAAGTCATGTTTGGTAGGGGGCTTGTACAGGTTAAGAAAGTCTAAGGACAACTACCCAGATTGCTTGCTGGTCAAGCACAGTCTCCGAGCCATATTTGAAAAGGTCGTTGATGAATTGATTTAAGTTCCGTTCCGCAGCCATTGCATTCTACTCAAACCGGAATTCTACGTAATCTTCTCTTTGACAACTTTCGAATTTAAAATCAAAACATTTTGCTCTTTCGTGTGTTTGCAGACATTCATAAAGATTTTCAATGTTGAGAGGCAACGTATGGAAATCAAAGTACCTAATTTTTGTCTTCTGTGGCTACTTCAGGACGGCGCATAGGTACGAGTCATTGGGATTAGTGAGGTCAGAGTTTGTATTCATTGAGTTGCATCAGGTAGGAAATTTGGATCTATAGATATTAATCTTTTAAAATCTGTTTTAAGTGAAAGATAAAATTATTATGGTTAATAATGATATCTATTATTAATACCATTATTTTTTAATGGATATAGTTGAAGAATTTATTTATATCTATTATTAATAAAATCTAGGAAACAAAATATTCCAATA
>APFE031443096.1:0-38059 GCA_000404065.3 Pinus taeda
CTCTATCCTTTATATATGACTCATACATGCAATACCATGGGTCAATACCGTGGGTTTTATTAATACCATCTATCTAATACTACTACCCATTTACCCTTTATTTAATACTACCGCCCATTTGCAACTAACTGTGGTCCCTTCATTAATTGCGGGTTAACCACTTACAAATATTAATATGGGCTTTATTGACTCTTGACTATGACGTGATCCCATGACATGAATAAGGGGGTTAGGGTGGGACCCTAACATGGTTTATTTGATGATCTCATGCAAGCCCATGCATATGAGGGAGAAAAAGTAATACCATATGGGTTGGGGACAAAACTCAATCAACACTACATATGCCAGTGGTTCCTTTGTCTTGTGTATAGCTCTTGATGGATAGCTCTTGAAGAGCTATGGGACCATCTTGAGGAGGTCAAGTGCCTGATGTTCTAGGCTAGGTGCCTGTTATTGGATTGGGATGCCGAAGTCTGGAAGGGATGTAAAGGACTTCGATGTCTGGGGCTGTGCACCTTAGTAGTTATGGAGGGAGTAGGCCAGCCTTGCGAGATGCCCGGGGTCATTGAGTACCGGACCGGATGCCTGCCTTGGGGCAGATGAGGTTTGAGTCAGGCGCGAGCCTTGGAGTAGGATACAGACTGGGTCAGGCTTATGCCTAGTGCCGAAAGTGGGAAAAAGGACAGAGATTCCTTGAGATTTCCCGGGTGTTGGGGACTTTCGATGCTTGCTAGTTATACTAGTTCAGCAGAGGGTGTTGGCAACATGAAGTAAATTAAATCATAAAAATAATAAATAATAAATAATTCAACCTAACTTGGCGACGAAGTTCCTTAAAGTGGGAGAGTATGTAATATCCCTCCCCTTAATAATAAATAATAAATTATACAAAGTAATAAATAATAAATAATAAATCACTTAATAATAAATAATAAAACTAATAAATCATAAATAAATGATATTTAAAATATATACAAGAAAATAATAAAATAATAAAAAAATAAAAATGGTTATTCTCTAAATAAGAATAAATAGAAATAAAAAAAGAAAAAACAGGAAAAAGAAGAAAATAAAACAAGAAAGCTAAAGAAAAGAAAAGAAATAAACAAAAAAAACTAAAAAAATCAGAAGAAAAGTAAAGAAAACTAAAAATCAAAGTCACATGTAGACACATGGAGTGTGTGCATGTGGTTCCCCATCCAATGTTTTTCTCTATTTATTAGAGAGTGAGGAGGATGGGAGGCATTCCATCTTTCCGAGTTTCTATCTTTCATTCTCTTGGGAGAATGATGTTCTAAGACTTAGGAGTCACTAGCAGTAGTACATTGATTGAGGGCTCAAGGGTGGCCAATTGTAGCAGATCCTTGCACAATTGAGCCTACGGTTGGGTGGAGAGTCGTCCCCAAAACCTTGTTGTCATCTGGCAGACTTCGATTACAAGTAATATAGGTATGAACTTATTTGTCTGTTTATGTTTTTAATTAAGAAATTAACTTTATATTTACTTGTACTGTTACACGCCATACCCATAATACACCAAAGGCAGGGACTTCCAACCAATTTCTTTATACATTTTAAGCTTAGTTTTCTATTTGAAATTATATTTAACAAGAGCCACGTGCTGGTAGCATGTCACTGCATTTTTGTATAGGTAAATTTTGTGCATAAAATAGCCATAAAATGCCTATTACTAATGTGTCTTACTAAATACTATTACATTTACATCTTAACAATGTGAAAAGTATCATAATCCAAGTATTTTAATGTTTATCACCTAAAAACATTTGTTTTTTAATAATTGTTATTACAAATTTAATTAAAAATTAATTAAATGACAAATTTGAATTATTAAATTTATATAAAATTAATTAATATTAGATTTTTCAAAATTTTAAATTAGTTTTTATATTTAGCTAAGAACAACCATCCACCAAAAATAAATTATACCTCTAGATTCTCCCAAAAAAACAAAAATATTAGAACGATTTAAACTTGGCCTATCCATTTAGCAGTTATTCGTACCTCTCGATGCACTCGTGAATTAAATGTAATGTAAAGTTTCTCACTTTGAGGTGTGCTTTTGTGTTCTATGTCTTACAAAGATGTTTTCGAAAGGTTTCACTAATTCTTATACTCAACCCAAAATGTAAATGTCAACACAGATGGTATAAATGATTATAATATTTAAGCTTCACATAGCATTAATGTTCCAAAATTAATATTTTTTTTCAAATTTGAATATGATATTTAGGAAAAAAAATATTATTCACTGAGCATAGGAAGATCCACAAATTGAAGATCCACAAATTTATAGTTTTTAGTTGATATTTCAGAACCACTAATTGGATCAATCTTCAAGACATGAAGAAAGGTGAAGAGCATATATGAAAATAAATAGTGGTAACAGAAAATGAGAAGCGTCAACCAAAAACTCTAAATGATCGACCTAAAGTTAAAACGAATAATTAATTTTGAAAAAAAAGAAGACAAAAAAACAAATATTAGATAAGTAAATGAGTAAATTAAGAATATGTTTTAGGGGGAGAGAGGGGGATATAAGTAAACTATAGTATATTATATTATATTATATAATATATATATTAGTATATTAATAAGGTTTATATATTAGTAGAATATTAATTAGGTAGCGAATATCTTTAATTAGCTACAAATAATGTTTGGAGATTGATATAGGGAACTAACATTTCATCTCAATTTCTTCCAGAAAAAATATTTTCCTTAGCACGATTGGATAAGGAAACCCAACAAAAAGGTGTCAAATGGGGCCATCATCTCAAAAATCATCCTTAACATTTTTCACTCAAAGGTAACTAACTGATATGGAAAATTGGGAATGGGCCCCAAGTCTTTTTAGGTAAGGATCCCTAGATAGGAAGCAACAACACTCACTTTCTCCCTAATGACTTGGTCTAATATCTAAACAAAGGGGGCTTCTATTTCCTCAATCAAATTTGGAGAAGGGATTATGTCATTAGTAATTCTCATTGAATGACTTGGGAGGAAGTTGGAATAAGAGTTGAATATGCACGCCTATGGAACCACTATACCAAATTTCTCTTGAATAATTTCATATCTCCATTAGACCATGAGGATCAATTGGTTTGGTCCCGTAACCCCACTAATGGATATGTTCAAAAGTTTGGATGCACTACCCTAGCACAGGAGAGAAGAATTGATCCTCCTTCCTGGTGGGGGAGAAAATATAGAAATTAAAGTGTCCATCCAAAGATAAATTGTTCATATGGCTTCTTCTACACTATAAAAGACCCACTTTGGATGAATTACAATATTGGAATTTTAATTGCCCTGTAACATGTAGCCTCAACAAATAGGACAAACAAGCAAATCAACACCTCATTGTTGAATGATCCTTCTCCCTAGTAGTTTGGACTGAAATCCATAGGTCTAGAAGGCCATTATGGAATTGGGTTGGGAACACTATAGAAGTAGCCTTTAAAAGATGGATAAATAATCATCATACCAAAAACTTTAAAGCTCTATCCTTGATAGTTGCTTGTGGAATTTGGATTAGCCACATTCACTCCCTATTTTAGGACTCAAATTCCTCTCCCATGTATTATTCTCTTCAAATCCTGGCCATTCTTTTGGCTTATCAACAAGCTATCTTTCTTCAAATTCAAGTTCCCACCATGAAACTCTTATAAAAAGGGCATTGAGATTTTTTTGATTGAGTTTCCCAAGGGAATCTATCTCAAGGAGGGGTTGGTGGAATAATTCACCTCTCAAAATATCATACCATTTCTATTTCAATGGGCATGGGGGATGTTTAATGAGTTAATGGATTTAAAGCTCACTCTACTTCTAGCAAAGCAAAAAAAATCTCATTTACACATATTATATGGTGACTTACTTATGGAAATAATTTGAATGAATGGAGACTTCTCTTCACAAAATTTCTTTGTAATTCCTTTTTCTTACAACATTAGAAGAACCACAAATTATTTCTAACACCTCAGTTGCAATCATGTGTACAAGGAATGGAACCAAGAGGGGGATCATCCCTCAAAAGTTGGAGTGACGATGGATAGAGGTGCATAGAAGAGATTTAAAAAAAAACTAAGCACGTTTTTTAGAATATATTCACAACACTCGGCTCCAATTTTATTCAATTTAAATTTTATATTGATGACCAAAGAACTACTCAAACTCTCGCTTATGTGACTAGCTTTTTAATGTTTTTATGCATTTATGTGTTTTTATTTTTTATCAGATTGTAAAGTTTTTTATTTTATTTTTTATTATTATGATAAAGTTTATGAACCTAATGAAATAAATGAGATTGTTGTAAATGAGATATTGCAAATTGGGATTTTGCCTAGCATCAAATAAGATTTTTATAGTTAAAAAAAAAAAATTTCCACCAATATAAATCTACAAAAATGTTTTAATAATGTACAATTGTAATTTTATTCATTCAACAAAAATAATACATGTACATATTTTTCCCCAAAAATATTTAATGTTAAAGTAAATATATGCATTTTTATTATTTATATTTCTGATTTATTATTTATTATATAGTCTCATTGGTTTTAATTTGAAATGAATATTTTATATAAGTTTTATAATACATTTTCTTAATATAATTTATAATTGGTTTATGTATATATATATCATTTAAAAATGCGATGTATCTATTTTTTTTTAAATTAAAAAAATTTTAATGACCAAAGTGCTTGCATATAAACACAATAAAGCAACATTATCAAACTTTGAATTCATGAGCAAAGTAAAAATACAATAGAAAAAAAAACCATTATAAAGTGAAATGATAATAGTAGAAAAAGATTGTCATAACACAAAGTGAAACAAAAATTATAGCTGCAATGTAGCATAATCTTTTCCTCTACCACTAATAAATTTGATTAAATGAATTCGCACAAATATCCCCACCCAATGAAACATAACTCATATTTATGAGTAATTTTTGTAACCCAAATATTTATGCAAATTCCGTAATTCGCTTCTAGACTCTGCACATGGGCTCCTCTACACTCTACACACATTGCACAGGGCTCCTCTACACTCCACACATTATCTTATGACCTCTAATAGTAGAAAAACTAATCCAGACATTTCGTGAGGGGCATTCATGCATATTTTCGATATACAAATAGACAAGCCACATGCATAAAACTAACCCTAAGTGAAACACATAACATAACAGCATAAAGCTCTGCACACGCTAATAGTCCGCAACACCACTATAAAATAGATTTAACCATTTAAAAACTAAAATTAATATTAAAATGGAAATCAACGGGCATGTGAAATAAATGCATTAATAAATCTATTAATATTAGCACCAAAACTAACTAACTATTAACACATGATTGAACCAAAACTAACTAACTATTAACACATGATTGAACCACGTTGTGATTTTCTAGTTGTTCTCTTTGCATTGTTTTATTTGAAAATAAGTGACAAAGCTGGCCATTAATATAATTATTAGTTAATGTTTTTTTGCAGAGGAAGCCCATTGTGTGTAAACCCACCTAGTAAACTTAGTAGTTTTCTCTACAAAACCAACCTCTCTGCACTCATATCCCTAGAGAAGTCAATCTCCCAGTGTGGGACTCCATTAGAAATCCTTGGGATTGTCACACATTTATTATTTAATGGACAATAAATGCTGCACACTTTGCAATAAACAATACTTGAACATTTCATATTAATAATTTTAATATTTTGTGTGGAACTTTTATATTTGTGCACACCCACCTAGTAAACTTAGTAGTTTTCTCTACAAAACCAACCTCTCTGCACTCATATCCCTAGAGAAGTCAATCTCCAAGTGTGGGACTCCATTAGAAATCCTTGGGATTGTCACACATTTATTATTTAATGCACAATAAATGCTGCACACTTTGCAATAAACAATACTTGAACATTTCATATTAATAATTTTAATATTTTGTGTGGAACTTTTATATTTGTGCAGAGTTTTTATTATTTAATGCATGATGATGCACACTTTGCAATAAGCAATACTTGAACATTACATATTAATATTTTTAATATCCCGTGAGGAGTGGAATCTTTTACCTATGATTTTAAACTTTTCATGTTATCATCATAATGCATCTATTTTCAAAACAATTCTTCATAATCACTTATTTCCAAGTCACTTCTTAAGCTTTGTAGTTGATAAGTGTGTGAAGGATGGGTTGTGGACACGATAAACCATTTTCTCCATTTTCACACAATTTGGTTGCAAAGCAATTGTTTTATGTGGGTTATCTTTGTATCATTTCAACCAAGAAAATTTGGGGCCAATTACAAGTGCTAGGTATTTTTTTCATAGAAGAGTGTCTACATTAACTAAGCAGTGGATGAAAGCAATGAAAAAAAATTAATTAAAAAAAAAACACACTAACTCTAAAGTGCGAATGAAATAGAGAACATGATTTTGAGGCGTGCTATGATCATTGATGTTTTTACTAATCGATTTAAGTGGTAGGATGGGTCGCTATATTAAATTGCTTTACCTGTCTTATAGATTAATCACAAGTCTTGCAATTATTTTATATTAAAGGTGGGTGTCCTTAAATAATCGTTACTAGTAGTGATTGCTAGTGATATTTGATAGAATAGTTAAGCTACGATTCAAAATATGAGTGTGAGATGAGCTTAGAAGTATGAGTTAGGATGGGTAGTTCAAGCATCATTGGAAGTGAAATAGTGGTGGGTTATATTGATTGATGTTTCACACAGCATGGGACATTGCCAAAGGTAGTTGATGGTGCATATGTGCAGTCTAGGTATGAGAGAGTCGTGTCTCGATAACTTATTAATTGTAAAAATGGAATATGAAACTAATTAGATATTTTAAAATAACAATCCTAAAGGATTAGTTAACATTCCCCCCCTTAATATGAAGGGACATCTGACATGCCAAGTAACATTCTGAACTTTTCAAACTTTTCGTGTCCCAGTGCCTTTTTAAATATGTCTGTGATCTACTCTAAAGTAGGACAATGTGTCAAATGAATAACTTTAGCCTCTACATAGTGTCGAATCAAGTGATATTTGGTGTTAATATGCTTGCTTCAATCACGAAAATTAGGATTATTGGTCAACTGAATTGCATAATAGTTTTCAATAAGTAGTGGAGTTGAAGCTTTTTGTTTCTCCTGCAAATCTTCAAGTATTTTGTGAAGCCAAATGATTTCTTTTGTAGCTGGGGCTACTGCAACATATTTGGCTTCAGTGGTAGAATCAACAAGAACATATTTCTTGTGTGATCTCCAACCGATGGTTTTTGATCGAAGACGTATCAAATAACCAGAAGTAGAGACCCCATTCTCCTTATCTCCATCAAAATTAGAATCTGAGTAGCTGGTGAGATGAAAATTTGTAACTTTGGAATATTTGATGTCATATGTTCGAGTGTCTTTCAAATACTTGAGTACTCACTTTGTTTCATTCCAATGACCTTCACATGCCCGATGCATGAACCTAGAAAGTATACCTACAACAAAATCTATGTCAGGTCGAGTAGTAGTTAGAAAATTCAAACTTCCAACAAGTTGCATGTACTTTGTTGGATCATCAAACGTACTTCCTTCAATGTAAGTAAGCTTCAAATTTTTCTCCATTAGAGTAGCAACATGATTACAATCTTACATCTCAAATCTGTCCAATAGTTGTCCAACATACTTTTTCTAAGAAATGAAAATGTATTTGGGTTTCTGGTCAACTTCAATCCCTAAATAACAATGTAATAAACCCAAATATGTCATGTCAAAAACTTTCAATAATTCTCTTTTAATAGGCGTTATATAGTCATCATTGTTTCCTGTGATCATCAAATCATCTACATACACAACCAAATATACAACTAACTTTCCAATTTTCTTAACAAAAAAGGTTGCATCATCCAGATCAAATAACTTATAATTCAACTTGAGAAGGTGTTCATTTAGTTTTTCATACCATGCACGAGATGTTTATTTCAGTCCATACAAATCCTTAACCAACTTACATACCTTTTTATCTTTTCCTTTGACAAAAAAACCTTTGGGCTGAAACATATAAACGTCCTCCTTCAAATCACTATTCAAAAAGGTCGTATTAACATCCATATGGTGTATCTTTCAACTATTCTGAGCTACAAGAGAAAATAGAGTTCCAGTCGTGCCCCATTTTTTTGTAGGAGAACATGTACCTGTGTAGTCAATGCCTTCCTTCTGAGCGTAGCCTTTTGCTGCAATCCTTGCCTTGTATTTATCAAGTGAACCATCTTTCTTGTATTTTATATTATACACCCATTTGCAACCAATAGGTTTAACACTTGCAGGAGGATCCACTAACCTCCAAGTTCCATTCTTAATAAGTGCATCATATTCCTTTTTCATTTCATCCTTCCATTCATCACAATTAGAATATTCTCCAAAAAAATTGGGTTCATTAATTGTAGAATGATTAAATTCACAGTCATGAGAAACATTACCTGAATCGCCTTCAGAATAACTTCCTATTTCAAAATCATCATATTTGCTTGGAACTTGTAACAACCCTGGTGAAAATTCCATGTAATAAAAGTTAAAAACAATAACCACGGTCAATGAGACACTTATTCCAAGCTAAATGTTGGGCAAGACATCCTAGTGGATGTTAATTTGGTTGTTTATGCCTAAGGAAATTGGCAAAATGGCTAAGGCTTTGGAAAGAAAAATTGGCATTTTTGGCACAACGATTTATGAAGATATTGAAAATTAGGAGAAAAAGGAGGTGAAAGGTCATAGGTTGCATGTGAGGAGGAAAATGAAGGAAAAGGAAGAAAATAGAGGCCTCATTCATAAAAAGGATTATGAGGACCAGTTCATGGAATTTTTCAGTTCAACCTTTTTCCAATTTAGATTTTGGGAGCTCTCTCATTATTCTCTCTCATACTTTTGGACACTTAGAGTTTCTTGGAGCAAGAAAGGAAAAGAAGGTAAGAGGAAGAAAAGATCAAGCAGGGAAAGGCATGATCAAGCAGCTGCAATAATCTTCATTATAGGTATCAAATTGCATGTGTAATTTCCTTGATAGATTTGGCATGCATGGGATTGCATGTGTTTCTTTTCTACCACTGCATGGGTATTTCCAGTTGTGACAGTATTTTCAGCCTAGCCTTGCCATTTCCTAATAGCTTTGATGAGATGGGCTCTCTCATACAGTTTACATGGGATGGTCATATTAGATTAGAAGGTGAGTGGGGTGGATCTTTGAATTGACAAACACATGGTCTGAGTGGTCCCTGAACCGGATAGAGGATCATCAAGCCACTAGCCTAGTAACCCTTGAACTGAACTTTGGGTTGTGGTAAAGCTAAATTGTGTGCCTCGGTGGAACTCAGAATCCTTGCAAGTGAATGGCGAGATATATAGTAAAGGCAAGAGGTGGATTTTCTTTCTGTTGGGCCTAGTGATCCTGGGATGGGATGCACGGTAAAGCCTAGAGAGTATGTCTCAATGTAGGGCCTAGTGATCCCTGGATTGGACAGTGGATGAATGGAAAAAACCTAAGAGACTAGGAGGCACTCAAATTACTCATGGTGTAGGTGGAGAACTCTAGTGGCATCCATGTTGATTGGTGTTTTTGATGTGTTCTACGAGTCCCACATTCATGCTTGGAATATGGCACGAGGGTGATTGGCTGAAGAGATACTTGGCTCATCCAATATATGGTGGATTGGAATATGGTAGTCCCATCTCTAGTTGGTTTACTCCATTCATTAATGAGAAATTCATTCCCTTGATTTTCATGTGTAAATGTACTGATGTATATATGGGTTTTGATGGATAATATGTTTATGGTACTTATGTTCCTATTATGATGGCTATATGTATATTTTGTGACAATGGGTATGTATGGATCTCAGCATGTTTTTACTTGTATATGAATGGATAATGTGTCTATGAACTAATAGATTTTAAAGTAGCAAATGACATGAGGGAACAATGGTTCGTAGTGATTCTCAGATAAGTATGAGATCCTTACACTTAATTATTGTTTTTACACCTATAGGTTACATGTTGATGATATGTTTGACAAAATGTCTGTCATGGCTAATAGGGTTTTGGTTATGGCCTTATTCAACTTATTGATTTTACATCATTGTTTCCCTGTATTTTTATTGATTTTAAGTTATCACTCTATTTTGGGAAGTGGACTAGGCTTTGGTCCTAAAAAAGTGGCTTAAATCCCAGGGTCGTTGGCATAGAACTGGAAACTTTGGTCTTTGGTCGCTGGTAGGAAAGCCTATGACAACGAATTTGGGTTTCATGTCACTCCCTTGCCCATAGCATGAGAGCAATTGTGGCCTAAGAGATCCAGAACAACAATGGAACCCATAGACATACTGTTTGAGTGGTTAACGTTTCTCCTGAGGGTTCTATTGATGATGTTGGATGACTGTGTATGATGTTCTGTCAATTCCATTTCCTTAAGGTCACATAGGAGGTCAAATCTAATCATAGCAACCTCTCGTCTCATGTTCACCTTGGTTGGTTAATTACTTGGGAAGATGTGAATATTTAATACCAGATATCTGCACCATTGTATAAACAAAAATTAAATAAGTTACGATTCTTCTCTCAAACTTAAATCTTCTTTTTCCTTTGTATCAAAAACAAAACAAAAAAACTATTCAATCCCTCATTTCTTTGTAAATAATTTTCTACATATTACAATTACTCATGCTTTCCATGTAACATCTACTCTTCAAGAAGCACTATTATGGTGGATAGAATTTATTGGTGTGAATTTCCATTTTCTCAATATAACTCCAGGCATATTGTTTACAATATCGGTAAAAATTATTATTTTTTATGGAAAAAAAAAATAAAAAATTAGTGTTTATTAATTTGTTTAACTAGTAAGAAATGTTCAAATGTTACTAAATACATCTTACAGTCATGGTTGAGTTCTTGAAATTTAATTAAATTTTATGTAAATGTGTTTCCATAAATATGTGGGTGTGTAGTCTCAAGGATGTGGTACAATGGTTAGGTGGTGAGGTTTAATCCCCACAGGTCTCATCGTCCAATCCTAAGTAGGACTATGTAGTTTGAAAGTTGTTGGTTCACCATAAGAAAAGATCAAGCTTTTTATGTGGCTGGTTCACCATAAGAAAATATTGACATGGGACAATATTAGAAAAAGGGGTGTCTTGGGGCTTCTAGATGTCAGCTTTGTGAAGAGCAAGAGGAGACTATGGAGCACATTCTCAACTGTTGCTCTTACACCCCCTGGCTATGGAATTCTTTTTCCAACATTTTCCAACAAACAGATAGGAACAAAGGGAGTATCACTAATACCCTAAATAAATGGAGAAGGATCTTTTCGGAGAATGAGGCTCTTAATTTGGCCTGGGCTTTCACACCAGGATTCATTATCTGGAATGTGTGGAAATAAAGAAACAAAAGAATCTTCAAGAGTGAAAAAGCCAACCCTCAGAAGCTATATGATTTGATTTTGAAGCAAATCAGGAAAACAATCAGTACCACAGTGAGCAATATCCCAGAGAATCCTCTCTCACAAAAGGAGCTGAGAGCTCTCAGACTGCTGGGATTGCAAGAGATCATTCCACAAGGGCTTGGAAAAAAGGATACAACAATGAGTATAGAGAAATATTTCTGGCACCCTCCCCCAAAAAACTACCTGAAATTTAATATTGATGGAGCCTCAAAAGGTAATCTGGAAATAGCTGGTTTTGGAGGAGTTTTAAGAAATGAAGAGGGCAGAATCATCTTAATCTTCCACAGCCATTTAGGTAAAGCAACCAATAACATGGTGGAATTGATGGCTCTAGAGCAATGCCTAGAGATCCTGATTCAAAATTGCAACCCAAATGTCATTATAGAGGCAGACTCCAAAATAACCATCAACTCTGTAAAAAGAATTAGCTGTGGTTCTAAACTGAAAAAAGTCTCAAATCATTGGAGACTAATCCAGGTTTATCAATAGATTCAAGCACACCTTCAGGGTCCTTGTACTGTTAGTTTCAATCATGTGCACAGAAATGCTAATAAGCTTGTGGACATTCTGGCAAACCAAGGTGTGAACAATGAGCATTGCAAGATAGTGAAGAAGTGGCAGGAAATTCCCCAGAACCATTTAAAGGTACTTTGCAATGAGCAAGCGGCAGAGGACATTGAAGTGGTTCGATATCGTGGGAGGGTTTCATGCAGGAATGAAGTTTCCCCAGCCAATGATTCCTCTGCCTCTTAGTTTTTCCTTTAGGTGCCACTGATTCTCGGAAGGATTCGAGACCGTGCTTTTTGCTTCATCAGGGTAATCTCGGATTATGGGCCCATGGTTAGAGCGGAAGCGGCGGGAGGTGAGTTCCTTCAGTCATTGGATTAATTTTCCTTGTCGGTTTCGTGTGGATTTTTGCGCCTTGGTGGTTTTTCGATGATCACGCGAAGCTTATATGTTAAGTGGTTTTATTTTTTTGGCCGCGATTCCATTGAGCGTTTAACACGTGGCATTGGCCAGTTTTGCTTACCACCCTTCATCGTGGCTTAAAGTTCGGTTGTGTGGGCGGGAGCGATATGGCTCTTGGCTGTTGGATCCAGACGCCCAGATCAATGGTTGGGAAAGAGTCGGTAGTTTGGTGGGGTCAGGAGGATAGGCAAACCCTTTGGCGGGGTTTTTGAGGCAGATATTTTTTGAAAACAACTCTTAAGGTGGCCCCTGCTGGTTGTGTTGACTTGAGGACAATGTTGTGGGTTGTGTGTTTAGTAAGGATCTGTTTGTCCAAAGCTCTTGGTTTTAGACACCTTATGTACACTATGTAATCATATTTTGATTTAATGATATAGAAGGTTTTGCTCTTGCTACAACAAAAAAAAATAACCACAGAAAATCATTTTATAAATAGCATTGTATGAGCAGTGATGAAAACATATTATTAACGTGAAAATGCTTAAAATTTAATTAAAATTCCTAATCTTACATATCTACAAAATTTAAAGTTAAAGTCATGTTGAACATAATAAGGTTAGAAAAATAGTGATTTATATTTAATTAAATTAATTATGATTAATATTCAATCAATCATTTGAAATTAATTCCACTGATTTTTGCGTTAATAAATTTGCGGCTATTCTTTAACCATGTGATTGCATTCTTGTTCTTGGAAGCAATGGACTTATTATCTCATTAGCCATTAATTCCATCCACAAATTTTTGACCAGCTATGGTTATTCAATTACCACATGATCTCGTTCTAAATAAAAACATAAATTAACAATGTGATCTCACTTTTATGGATTAACCACATGATTAACTAAGTGTGTATAGAAAAATGAAGTTTTGTACCATTACTAGAAAATAATTAGCATGGCTCAGATGCATCCAATTTTCTTGACATAGGTTCATCATGACCATATAACCTAATTTCCATAAATGCCTTTGCTACAGATTTTTGGCCTCATATGGTTTCACAATTAGATGAGGGAGAGAAGGGAGAGACATTCAAGACACTCTACATAATCTAATTTGGAGATTTAAATCCTAGTATTGGTATGTCAGTGACAATACACTACATTAACAAAAACAACTTATTGCATAATAAGAGTCTAACCAATCAAATGCTATATAAATAAATTAAAATATTATTAAAAAATAATAAAATTGAATTTGCAATGTTACACAATAAAAATATGTGATTTCTTTTGTCAAACACAAACTAATAATGATCAAACAAAAAATCTATTGTGTTATACTACCTGTCGCAAGTATAATAATAGGACCCACAAGCTTTCTTTACAATGTAATAGTCGACATGGTTTCTACCTCAGTGGAGGTTGAAGGAGCTTGGTTTATAAAATTAATTTAATATATTTTCCATCTTATCATCCTTGCCACAAACAGAGATAACACAATGGAAACTAAGTTTGATGATCAATTATTTCTGTTTGACTAAAAAATAGATTTCATTCTCTCTCTCTCTCTATATATATATATATGAAATATTTTAGTTTGATTTTTCATACATTTGATTGGGTGTAGTCTTATTATGTAATGATATGGCTTAGTTAATACAATGTACCATCAAATTAATCAAATGGGGTTGGTGTCGCATCGTATGTATTATGAAGTTATTTACATTTTCTAGAGATTAAAGGGTTAAGTTTCAGGTTTTGTATCTCTTACCATCTGAAAGCACGTGCCTTCATAATAGGCTCTACGTGGGCCCCTTTATAACACATTTTTTAAAGGTACCATACCCATAATACACCAAAGGCAAGAACTTCTAACCAATTTCTTTATACATGTTAAGCTTGGTTTTCTATTTGAAAATATATTTAACAAGAGCCACTTGGTGGTGGCATGTCACTGCTTTTTTGTATAGGTGAATTTTGTGCATAAAATAGTCATAAAATACCCATTACTAATGTGCCTTACTAAATGCTATTACATCTTAACAATGTGAAAAGTATCATAATCTAAATATTTTAATATTTATCACCTAAAAAATGTTTGTTTTTTAATAATTGTTATTACAAATTTAGTTAAAATTAATAAAATGACAAATTTGAACTATTAAATTATATAAAATTAATTAATATTTAGATTTTTCAAAATTCAAAATTAGTTTTTATATTTAGCTAAAAACAACAATCCACCAAAAATAAATTATACCTCTAGATTCTCCCAAAAAAACGAAATATTAGAACGATTTAAACTTGGCCATTCCATTTAGCAGTTATCCGTACCTCCTGATGCAATTGTGAATTAAATGCAATGTAAAGTTTCTCACTTTGAGGTGTGCTTTTTGTGTTCTATGTGTTACAAAGAAATTTTCGAAAGGTTTCACTACCGCAAATCTTATACTCAACCCAAAATGTAAATGTCAACACAGATGGTATAAATGATGATAATATTTGAGTTTCACATAGCATCAATGTTCCAAAATTAATATTTTTTTTTCAATTTTGAATATGATATTTAGGAAAAAAAATATTATTCATTGAGTGGAGGAAGATCCACAAATTTATAGTTTTCAGTGGAAATTTCAGAACCATCAGTTGGGTGAATCTTCAAGACATGAGGAAAGGTGAAGAGCATATATGAACGTAAACAAGGGTAACAGAAAATGAGATGCGTCAATCAAAATCTCTAAATGATCAACCTAAAATTAAAACGAATAATTAATTCTGGAAAAAGAAGAAGATAGAAAAACAAATATTAGATAAGTAAATGAATAAATTAAGAATATGTTTTAGGGAGAGAGAGAGGGGAGATATAAGTAACCTATAGTATATTATGTGTTTTAATTCTATATATAAAAAGTAGAGTTATATATATATATATATATATATATATATATATATATATATATTATATATATATATAACTCATAGTATGTATATATATTAGTAGTATATTAATAAGGTTTATATATTAGCATAATATTAATTAGGTAGCAAATATATTTAATTAGCTATAAATAATGTCTGGAGATTGATATAGGGAACTAACATTTCATCTCAAGTTTTTCTAGAAAAAATATTTTCCTTAGCACTCCTTACTGGATTGGATAAGGAAACCCAACAAAAAGGTGTCAAATTGGGCCATCATCTCAAAAAACATCCTTAACATTTTTCCACTCATAGGTAACTAACTAATATGGAAAATTGGGATTGGGCCCCAAGTCCTTTTAGGTAAGGATCCCTAGATAGGAAGCAACAACACTCACTTTCTCCCTAATGACTTGGTCTAATATCTAAACAAAGGGGGCTTCTATTTCCTCAGTCAAATTTGGAGAAGGGATTATGTCATTAGTAATTCTCATTGAATGACTTGGGAGGAAGTTGGAATAAGAGTTGAATATGCACGCCTATGGAACCACTATACCAAATTTCTCTTGAATAATTTCATATCTCCATTAGACCATGAGGATCAATCGGTTTGGTCCCGTAACCCCACTAACGGATATGTTCAAAAGTTTGGATGCACTACCCTAGCACAGGAGAGAAAAATTGATCCTCCTTTCTGGTGGGGGAGAAAATATAGAAATTAAAGTGTCCATCCAAAGATAAATTGTTCATATGGCTTCTTCTACACTATAGAAGACCCACTTTGGATGAATTACAATATTGGAATTTTAATTGCCTTGTAACATGTAGCCTCAACAAATAGGATAAACAAGCAAATCAACACCTCATTGTTGAATGATCCTTCTCCCTAGTAGTTTGGACTGAAATCCATAGGTCTAGAAGGCCATTATGGAATTGGGTTGGGAACACTATAGAAGTAGCCTTTAAAAGATGGATAAATAATCATCATACCAAAAAATTTAAAGCTCTATCCTTGATAGTTTCTTGTGGCATTTGGATTAGCCACATTTACTCCCTATTTCAGGACTCAAATTCCCCTCCCATGTATTATGCTCTTCAAATCCTGGCCATTCTTTTGGCTTATCAACAAGCTATCTTTCTTCAAATTCAAGTTCCCACCATGAAACTCTTATAAAAAGGGCATTGAGATTTTTTTGATTGAGTTTCCCAAGGGAATCTATCTCAAGGAGGGGTTGGTGGAATAATTCACCTCTCCAAATATCATACCATTTCTATTTCAATGGGCATGGGGATGTTTAATGAGTTAATGGATTTAAAGCTCACTCTACTTCTAGCAAAGCAAAAAAAATCTCATTTGCACATATTATATAGTGACTTACTTATGGAAAAAATTTGAATGAATGGAGACTTCTCTTCACAAAATTTCTTTGTAATTCCTTTTTCTTACAACATTAGAAGAACCACAAATTATTTCTAACACCTCAGTTGCAATCATGTGTACAAGGAATGGAACCAAGAGGGGGATCATCCCTCAAAAGTTGGAGTGACAATGGATAGAGGTGCATAGAAGAGATTTAAAAAAAACTAAGCACGTTTTTTAGAATATATTCACAACACTCGGCTCCAATTTTGTTCAATTTAAATTTTATATTGATGACCAAAGAACTACTCAAACTCTCCCATATGTGACTAGCTTTTTAATGTTTTTATGCATTTATGTGTTTTTATTTTTTATCAGATTGTAAAGTTTTTATTTTTATTTTTTATTACTATGATAAAGTTTATGAACCTAATGAAATAAATGAGATTGTTGTAAATGAGATATTGCAAATTGGGATTTTGCCTAGCATCAAATAAGATTTTTATAGTTAAAAGATTCCACCAATATAAAGCTACAAAAATGTTTTAATCATGTACAACTGTAATTTTGTTCATTCAACAAAAAAATACATGTACATTTTTTTCCCAAAAAAATTTAGTGTTAAAGTAGATATATGCATTTTATTATTTATATTTCTTATTTATTATATAGTCTCATTGGTTTTAATTTGAAATCAATATTTTATATAAATTTTATAATAAATTTTCTTAATATGATTTATAATTGGTTTATATATATATATAATTTAAAAATGTGATGTATCTATTTTTTTAATGGTTGAAAAAATTTTGATGACCAAAATGCCTTGCATATAAACACAATAATTAGCATTATCAAGTTTTGAATTCATGAGCAAAGTAAAAATACAATAGAAAAAAAATATTATAAAGTGAAATGATAATAGAAGAAAAAAATTGTCATAACATAAAGTGAAATAAAGATTATAGCTGCAATGTAGCATAGTCCTTTTCTCTATTGCTAATAAATTGATTAAATGAGTTCGCACAAAAATCCCCACCCAAAGAAGCAAACTCATATTTATGTGTGATTTTTGTAACCCAAATATTTATGCAAAAGCTCTGTAATTCGCTTCTAGACTCTGCACATGGGCTCCTCTACACTCTACACACATTGCACAGGGCTCCTCTACACACATTATCTTATGACCTCTAATAGTAGAAAAACTAGTCCAGACATTTCGTGAGGGGCATTCATGCATATTTTCGATATACAAATAGACAAGCCACATGCATAAAACTAACCCTAAGTGGAACACATAACATAACAGCATAAACCTCTGCACACGCTAATAGTCCGCAACACCATTATAAAATAGATCTAACCATTCAAAAATTAAAATTAATATTAAAATGGAAATCAACGGGCATGTGAAATAAATACATTAATAAATCTATTAATATTAGCACCAAAACTAACTAACTATTAACACATGATTGAACCACGTTGTGATTTTCTAGTTGTTCTCTTTGCATTGTTTTATTTGAAAATAAGTGACAAAGCTTGCCATTAATATAATTATTAGTTAATGTTTTTTTTGCAGAGGAAGCCCATTGTGTGTAAACCCACCTAGTAAACTTAGTAGTTTTCTTTGCAAAACCAACCTCTCTGCACTCATATCCCTAGAGAATTCAATCTCCAAGTGTGGGACTCCATTAGAAATCCTTGGGATTGTCGCACATTTATTATTTAATGCACAATAAATGCTGCACACTTTGCAATAAACAATACTTGAACATTTCATATTAATAATTTTAATATTTTGTGTGGTACTTTTATATTTGTGCAGAGTTTTTATTATTTAATGCATGATGATGCACACTTTGCAATAAGCAATACTTGAACATTGCATATTAATATTTTTAATATCTTGTGAGAAGTTGAATCTTTTAGCTATGATTTTAAACTTTTCAAGTTATCACCATAATGCATCTATTTTCAAAACAATTCTTCATAATCACTTATTTCCAACTCACTTATGAAGCTTTGTAGTCGATAAGTGTGTGAAGGATGGGTTGTGGACAAGATGAATCATTTTCTCCATTTTCACACAATTGGGTTGCAAAGCAATTTTTTATGTGGGTTATGTGTGTACCATTTCAACCACGAAAACTTGGGGCTAATTACAAGTGCTAGGTATTTTTTTTCATAGAAGAGTGTCCACATTAACTAAGAAGAAGTGGATGAAAGCAATGAAATGAAATAAAATAAAATAAAACCAAATAAAACCCAATAACTCTAAAATGCGGATGAAATAGAGAACATGATTTTGAGGTGTGGTGTGATCAATGATGTTTTTACCAATCGATTAAGTGGTAGGATGGGTCGCTAGATTAAATTGCTTTACCTATCTTATAGATTAATCACAAGTCTTGCAATTATTTTATATTAAAAGCGGGTGTCCTTAAATAATCGTTACTAGTAGTGATTGCTAGTGATATTTGATAGAATAGTTAAACTACGATTCAAAATATGAGTGTGAGAGGAGTGTAGAAGTATGAGTTAGGATGGGTAGTTCAAGCATCATTGGAAGTGAAATAGTTGTGGGTTATATTGACTGATGTTTCACACAGCATGGGACATTGCCAAAGGTAGTTGATGGTGCATATGTGCAATCTAGGTATGAGAGAGTCGTGTCTCGACAACTTATTAATTGTAAAAATGGAATATGAAACTAATTACATATTTTAAAATAAGAATCCTAAAGGATTAGTTAACATTCCCCCCCTTAATATGAAGGGACATCTGACATGCTAAGTAACATTCTGAACTTTTCAAAGTTTTCGTGTCCCAGTGACTTTGTAAATATGTCTGTGATCTGCTCTAAAGTAGGACAATGTGTCAAATGAATAACTTTAGCCTCTACATAGTGTCGAATCAAGTGATATTTGGTGTTAATATGCTTGCTTCAATCATGAAAATTAGGATTATTGGTCAACTGAATTGCATAACAGTTGTCAATAAGTAGTGGAGTTGAAGCTTTTTGTTTCTCCTGCAAGTCTTCAAGTATTTTGTGAAGCCAAATGATTTCTTTTGTAGCTGGGGCTACTGCAACATATTCGGCTTCGGTGGTAGAATCAACAAGAACATATTTCTTGTGTGATCTCCAACCGATGGTTTTTGATCGAAGACTTATCAAATAACTAGAAGTAGAGACCCCATTCTCCTTATCTCCATCAAAATTAGAATCTGAGTAGCTGGTGAGATGGAAATTTGTAACTTTGGAATATTTGATGCCATATGTTCGAGTGCCTTTCAAATACTTGAGTACTCACTTTGTTTCATTCCAATGACCTTCACATGCCTGATGCATGAACCTAGAAAGTATACCTACAACAAAATGCATGTCAAGTCGAGTAGTAGTTAGAAAATTCAAACTTCCAACAAGTTGCATGTACTTTGTTGGATCATCAAACGTACTTCCTTCAATGTAAGTAAGCTTCAAATTTTTCTCCATTAGAGTAGCAACATGATTACAATCTTACATCTCAAATATGTCCAATAGTTGTCCAACATACTTTTTCTAAGAAATGAAAATGTATTTGGGTTTCTGGTCAACTTCAATCCCTAAATAACAATGTAATAAACCCAAATATGTCATGTCAAAAACTTTCAATAATTCTCTTTTAACAGGCGTTATATAGTCATCATTGTTTCATGTGATCATCAAATCATCTACATACACAACCAAATATACAACTGACTTTCCAATTTTCTTAACAAAAAAGGTTGCATCATCCAGATCAAATAACTTATAATTCAACTTGAGAAGGTGTTCATTTAGTTTTTCATACCATGCACGAGATGTTTATTTCAGTCCATACAAATCCTTAACCAACTTACATACCTTTTTATCTTTGCCTTTGACAAAAAGACCTTCGAACATATAAATGTCCTCCTTCAAATCACCATTCAAAAAGGTCGTATTAACATCCATATGGTGTATCTTTCAACTATTCTGAGCTACAAGAGAAAATAGAGTTCTAATCGTGCCCCATTTTTTTGTTGGAGAAAATGTACCTGTGTAGTCAACGCCTTCCTTCTGAGCATAGCCTTTTGCTGCAATCCTTGCCTTGTATTTATCAAGTGAACCATCTTTCTTGTATTTTATATTATACACCCATTTGCAACCAATAGGTTTAACACCTGCAGGAGGATCCACTAACCTCCAAGTTCCATTCTTAATAAGTGCATCATATTCCTTTTTCATTTCATCTTTCCATTCATCACAATTAGAATCTTCTCCAAAAAAACTGGGTTCATTAATTGTAGAATGATTAAATTCACAGTCATGACAAACATTACCTGAATTGCCTTCAGAATAACTTCCTATTTCAAAATCATCATATTTGCTTGGAACTTGTAACAACCCTGGTGAAAATTCCATGTAATAAAAGTTAAAAACAATAACCACAGTCAATGGGACACTCATTCCAAGCTGAATGTTGGGCAAGACATTCTAGTGGATGTTAATTTGGTTGTTTATGCCTAAGGAAATTGGAAAAATGGCTAAGGCTTTGGAAAGGAAAACTAGCATTTTTGGCACAACGATTTATGAAGATATTGAAAATTAGGAGAAAAAGGAGGTGAAAGGTCACAGGTTGCATGTGAGGAGGAAAATGACGGAAAAGGAAGAAAATAGAGGCCTCATTCATAAAAAGGATTATGAGGACCAGTTCATGGCTTTTGTCAGTTCAATCTTTTTTCAATTTAGCTTTTGGGAGCTCTCTCATTATTCTCTCTCATACGTTTGGAAACTTAGAGTTTCTTGGAGCACTTTGGCATTGGAGCAAGAAAGGAAAATAAGGTAAGAGGAAGAAAAGATCAAGTAGGGAAAGGCATGATCAAGCAGCTGCAACAGTCTTCATTGTAGGTATCGAATTGCATGTGTATTTTCCTTGATATATTTGGCATGCATGGGATTGCATGTGTTTCTTTTCTACCACTACATGGGTTTTTCCAGTTGTGACAGTATTTTCAGCCTAGCCTTGCCATTTCCTAATAGCTTTGATGAGATGGGCTCTCTCATACAGTTTACATGGGATGGTTAGAATGGATTAGAAGGTGAGTGGGGTGGATCTTTGAATTGAAAAACACATGGTCTGAGTGGTCCCTGAACCAGACAGAGGATCATCAAGCCACTAGCCTAGTAACCCTTGAACTGAACTTTGGGTTGTGGTAAAGCTAAATTGTGTGCCTTGGTGGAACTCAAAATCCTTGCAAGTGAATGGCGAGATATATAGTAAAGGCAAGAGGTGGATTTTCTCTCTGTTGGGCCTAGTGATCCTGGGATGGGATGCACGGTAAAGCCTAGAGAGTATGTCTCAATGTAGGGCCTAGTGATCCCTGGATTGGACAATGGATGAATGGAAAAAGCCTAAGAGACTAGGAGGCACTCAAATTACTCACGATGTAGGTGGAGAACTCTAGTGGCATCCATGTTGATTGGTGTTTTTGATGTGTTCTATGAGTCCCACGTTCATGCTTGGAATATGGCACGAGGGTGATTGGCTGAAGAGATACTTCGCTCATACAATATATGGTCGATTGGAATATGGTAGTCCCATCTCCAGTTGGTTTACTGCATTCATTAATGAGAAATTCATTCCCTTGATTTTCATGTGTAAATGTACTGATGTGTATATGGGTTTTGATGGATAATATGTTTATGGTACTTATGTTCCTATTATGATGGTTATATGTATATTTTGTGACAATGGGTATGTATGGATCTCAGCATGTTTTTACTTGTATATGAATGGATAATGTGTCTATGAACTAATAGATTTTAAAGCAACAAATGACATGAGGGAACAATGGTTCGTAGTGATTCTCAGATAAGTATGAGATCCCTACACTTAATTATTGTTTTTACACCTACAGGTTACATGTTGATGATATGTTTGACAAAATACCCGTCATGGCTAGTAGGGTTTTGGTTATGGTCTTATTCAACTTATTGATTTTGCATCATTGTTTCCCTGTATTTTTATTGATTCTAAGTTATCACTCCATTTTGGGAAGTGGCCTGGGCTTTGGTCCTAAAAAAGTGGCTTAAATCCCAGGGTCGTTGGCATAGAATTGTAAACTTTGGTCTTTGGTCGCTGGTAGGAAAGCTTATGACAACCACTTTGGGTTTCATGTCACTCTTGCCCATAGCATGAGAGCAATTGTGGCCTAAGAGATCCAGAACAACAGTGGAACCCACAGACATACTGTTTGAGTGGTTAACATTTCTCCTGAGGGTTCTATTGATGATGTTGGATGACTGTGTATGATGTTCCGTCGATTCCATTTCCTTAAGGTCACATAGGAGGTCAAATCTAATCATAGTAACCTCTCGTCTCATGTTCACCTTGGTTGGTTAATTACTTGGGAAGATGTGGGAGGAGGGTTTACAGAAATTTTTGAGCATGTGTGGATCTTTGTAAAGGTCACTGAAGCAGTTTTTATGGTTACTCATCATGCATTACAGGTTCTTCAGGAACACTTTCTAACCCCGCAGAATCAACACTATCCTCCAAATTATCTTCAACAATAACATCCTCATCATTCTCATTATTCAAATATAGAAAAACCAACAACTAATCCAGAATGGGAACCCCCCCCTTCAGTATGTGGAACATCATTATCAGATTCAAAATAGAAATTTTTAGATGCAAATTTCTCCAAATGAGCCAGTTTCCTATCAACAGTGGAATTATCTTAATCTGATTCAAGGAAAATAAAATCTCTAGAAAGAATGAACTTCTTATATTCTTCATCATACAACCTATATGCTTTGGAAGTATTAAAATAACCCAAAAATATACATTTTCGATTTCTTGCACCTAATTTATTTCGTTGTTTCTTAGGAATCAAAGCATAGCATTTTGATCCAAAAAATCTGAAATGTTGAACAGTTGTGTGTTTATCATACCAAAGTTCATAAAGAGTCATGTTGTTAATAATAGAAGAAGGACAAAAATTTCTAATATAAGTTGCACAAAGAATTTCTTCGCCCCAAAACATCAATTTCACATTCTTAAAAAACATCATAGATCTAATCATATTAAGAAAATTTCTATTCATTCGTTCTGCGACGCCATTCTATTCTATATTATAAGATATGGTAGTTTGATGTTTGATTCCATTTTCCTTAAAAAATTGTTCAAAGGCATGATAAGTATACTCACCACTGTTATTAGTTCTGAGAATCCCTATATTTTGTTGAATTTCGTTTTTAATGCTCAAATGAAAAGTTCTAAAAATTCAAACACTTGTGACTTATCCTTCAATAAATACACCCAACACATTCTCGAGTAATCATCAATAAATGTCAGCACATATTTATTTCCATAGGCAATTGCAACAAGCATAGGTCCAAATAAATCTGAATGTATAAGTCCTAATTTTCGTGAAGCTCTAAAAGAAGAACTATGAAAGGTTTTTTACAATATTTTATGAAAATATAAGCATCACAAGGTGTAATCTTTCTTGGAACTGTAGGAAGACCTTTAATACCTTGTTTTTCATAATTCTGATGCTGCCATAATTGATATGACCAAATCGAGCATGCCATAACAAGTTGGGAGATAGGATATCACTTTGTTTTGCCAAAACAGAAGAACTTTCATGTGAATTAGTATATGAAGTACCATTTAATTTTAAAAGTGTACCTTCTTCCACACCAGTCATAACAACTTCGTGATTAGATGCTCTTGTTATCTCGATAATGCCATCAAATATATGCCTTTATTCCGAATATGGATAAGAGACATCAAATTTCATTGAAACTGTGGAATATAAAGTGCATCTTGTAGAACATAATCTGCAAGCTTTAGTATCTTCAAATGAATAGACCCAATGCCAGATGCTTTAATTTGAGTCTTGTCAGCAAAGTAAATAACACCATCAATATCATCACTCGAACTTCAAAAAAATATCACCTAAATGTCATATCAGAATTGGCTCTTAAATCCAAAATCCAACTATCTCACCATGAAGAAAATGCAGTGTTGAAAACATCATTAACTTAAATTACAATCAGCAACAATGTAATGTGCAGACTCTGATGGTTTTCCCTTATCTGGTCAGGTTGATTTTTCTTTTCATTACACTGTTCTCTCCTTTCACTGACTTTCTCCCAAGGGATTTTACAATTAGCAGCAGTATGACCAATTTTACCACATCTAAAACATTTGATAGTTGGTTTTTCATTAAAATTTCTTTGTTGTCTATCTCCCTTATTGTCTCCCCCACCTCTATAATTTCTCCTACTATGGCCTCCACTACTTTTATCACCTCTAGAAGTTCCATCATGAAACTTCTGATCCTTTTGTGCAAGGCACAAAGTTTTTACATTAGAGTTAGGTGGAGCCTCTTTCTTCTCAAAGGCATTTTCTCTCTCGATTATTTGTTTACAATTCTATCAAATGTAATGTCTTTTAACTGCCCACTAGCTTGGATATATTCCAAATAGTGTGAATAGACAGGGTGAAGAAATTTTATAAAAGTTGTAAGTTGTAAATCGACTTCAATTTCAATGGCTTTTATATCATGAAAAATGTCTTTTATTTCAGAGGAACTCTTCAATGGATCATTATCTTTCATCTTCAAATAGAACAACTTCAACAACAACTGGATAATTTCGAGTTTTGAGTGTGAATCATACAATTGTTTCAACTTCTTTAAAGTTTTGAATGTAGTATCACAGGAAATGATATATCGACTTACCTCTTTTGTCACCTATGTAGTTATTAATGCATATGCCTTGTTGTCCATTGTCTCCCAAATTGCACGTTGCTTCTCGTTATCAGGCAGCTCCAGTGCAATTTCTTTTCCATCTTTATTTGTTCGGCCTTGACAAAATTCCCACAAATCATTAAAAACAAAGGCGCTTTTGAGCTTTCTAAACTACTCTTGATAATTTTCCTTTCCACTAAGGACAAATCCAACTATGGAAATTATCTACGTCATAATTGTTTTGCAACCAAATAAATTCTTCAAACAAATCCTTTTCAAAATTTCAAATATGTGAAGTAGTCCTCTAAAAGAAAATATAATTCACTTTCTTCTTTTGTTTTAAATAAAAAATGACGTAGTGATTTGATGGTGGGCTCCAAGTAGAGAATTAAGTTCAAATCTCATTGTTTCTCCTTTTTAAAACAAACTTGGAATATTTTCACCACTTTTAACTCTAAGTTCATTAATTTCAGAATTAACCACTTTTTCTTTTACTTTCTCATTTCACCTTTCTTTAACCATTTCCTTTTTCTTAAATATAATTGATAAAAGAAATGAGAAATATATTCTTTTATCACAACTTGATATAGGTTCCATTCACTTGATACTTACCAAATTTTTATCCTATTAGCTTTCACATTTCTCTAATTCTTTCTCTATTCACTTTCACCTATCTGGCTCTCTGCTTCTTTCTCTTTTCACTTTCACCTTTCCAACTCTGCCTCTTTTTTTGTTCACTTGGACATTTCTGGATCTGCCTACTTCCTAGCAAACAAAGATGTTGCTTGTGTAAGTAATATAAAATATATAGAAAATGTATTCACCTTACGCATGGTCTCATATTCTAGAAAATGTCTCCATATTCATTTAATTTTTACAAATCCTCATGAAAAAATTTGTAAATCTTTTTCTACTTTCACTTTCATGAATCTCGAAGAATTCTCTACTTTCTAGTAATATGTGGATTAAATTCAAATGCCAAATATGGAAAAAAAAATATTCCACGACAAATAATTAATAATTCACTTCCAAGAAACATGCTTCAAAGCTTCACTAATAATTCACTTCCAAAAAAAATGCTTCAAAGCTTCGCTAATATTTAATATTCACTGTCAATTGTGCCAACAATAAGAGTTACTGGTGGGTAATCACTTTTACCTTAGTTTATTTTAACTTGGTTTCCAACACTCTAGCAGCTTGTATTTCATGCCTTCGAAAGAAATGGACTCCTCATAATGAATTTCATGAAACTTGTACATATCTCCATAAACTTCAAACCAACGTCTCCTTAAAAAAAATGGAGTTTATAAACAAATTAACCAAGGCTTTGATAAATTAATATACAATTTATTTGGTTTCCAGTTTGCATGTCTTACAATGGTATCAGAGTGGAGGTTTATCTGCTATGTTGATTGAGTTGAGCCACTTGTTTTGTGGCCTTCCTGGGCACCCCTCTTTTTACAAACTTTGAACTCCTCTATGGCATTGTGAAAAAGATAGATGAAGGATAACATGTGGATATCTTGGTGCATCTTTGAATTAAAAGGAGAAAAAGGCATGTGGAATCTATATTGAAGCAAGAAGAACTAGTTACCTTGAGAACTCTGTAATGGAGAAATAGTGTTGTAGCATAAAGAAAAGGTATGAATTCTTATTTTAATCAATTGAATTTTTTTATTAATATTCAAGTAAAAATGAAGAGTGGCATAAAGGCACGGTCATAAAAAAAATGCAGTCGAAGAGTGGGAAAGAATATTTTTTTAAAATAAAATGTTCTGGACATTGGAGGTTAAAAGGATATTTTAAAGATATTTTGCATGCAGGAATTGGTGATGAAAATGTGACAAAGATTTATCAAAGGTTAAAAGCAGTAAAACAAAATTCACTAAATTTTAAATTTTATGCGTGGTATTTTCAAGAATTTTAGATCAAGGAATATATTTCTTTGATTTTTATTATTACTTCAAGGTTCATGAAAGTGAAAGTAAAAAAAGATTTACAAAATTTTTGACAAGGATTTGTAAAAAATAAATGAACATGGAGACATTTTCTAGAATATGAGACCACAAGTAAGTTGAATACATTTCCTATATATTTTATATTACTTCCAGAATCAACATCTCTGTGTGGAAGTAGGTAGAGCCAGAAAGGTGAAAATGAATAGAGAAAGAGGTAGAGCTAGAAAGGTGAAAGTGAACAGAGAAAGAAGCAGAGCCAAAAAAGTGAAAGTAAATAGAGAAAGAATGAGAGAAAGTGAAACCTAATAGGAGAAAAGTTGGTGAGTATCAAGTGAATAGAAACTATATCAAATTGTGATTAAAGAAAATATTTCTCATTTCTTTTATTATATATATATAATGGTTGAAGAAAGGTGAAATGAGAAAGTAAAAGTAAAAGTGACTAATTATGAAATTAATTAACTTGGAGTTAAAAGTGGTGAAAATATTTGAGGACAAATTTATTTTAAAAGTGGCTAATTTTGAAATTAATTAAATTGGATTTAAAAGTGGTGGAAATACTTCAAAGAAAAATGGGAACAATGTGATTTGAACCTAGTTCTTTATTGGATTACTTTCTAAGCCCACCATCAAATCACTAAGCCAATTTTTATTTAAAAAGAGGAGAAAGGGATTTATATTTTTTTTAGAGAATTACTTCACATTATTTCAAGTGAAGTTTAAATTATAAAAATTTTGATAATAAAATTAAGGAAAAAAAAGGCCTTGTGGTTAGAAGAGCTCGTTTGGTATGTTAAAGATCTGAAGGTCACAAGTTCAAATCTTTGTGAAGAAAATTTTGGAAGATATTTTTTTGGAAGTTGTCAGAAGAAGACGACGTTTTGTTTGCAACAATATGATAAATATTTTGATAAAATTATGTTGTAAACGGGTGCATTTTAAGTTGAACCCGACACTCGGTTAAATCATTGTAAATTCATTTGTATTGAGCGAATTTTCAATGGTAGCCGACACCCCTCTTTTCAAATTTGATTGCTGGAGAAAATGGCAAAAATCGATGATTTGTTACTGTTAGGACCTCATATTGTCTCTTTTTGACTATACATTTTCTTATAATATCACCTTTTCAACCCATATTTGAAAGTCCTTGTTAGTGTTTTGACTCAATTATTCCAAAGGTATGCAGTGACTCTTCTCATCACTATATGTTTAAATATTTAACATATAATCATGTTGTATTCATAATTAATCTTTGAAATTGATTAGTTGTTGAACAATTAAAGAATGATGTACAACCTACATTGCTGAAACTGCCTGAACTTGGCAGGACTATCTTTTGCAGTTGCTGAAACAGCAGGAACAACACGCAAATCTCTAAGCTGAAACAAAAAGAACAACACGCAAATCTCGAAGTTGAAACAGTTGAGATTTGCGTACTAAATTTGATAGCAACAGAGGAACTTGATCGATCGCCGAGGAAGCTGTTACATTGGATGTAACGTTCATAATCTAAATTCCTGTAACAACATTCTGTTGACAGGAAACTAATTTCCCTATTTTTGTATAATGGGTTGAACTAGAATCTATAATGTAAATCTTTTGTAATAGATGTCTCCTCTTTATAAAGAGGAGACATCTACATTAGAAGGCGGATGAACAGACTGTAACAAGAGGTTTTAGCTGAGGGAACGAGACTGAATCTGTTCTATAATATGGTATATTGATGAATGAATAAAGTTTTGTTCTGAACATCTCATTTTAGCTCTTGTTTCCTGGGGAATCTTATGAGAAGGACAGGGCCCACCTTCATCACAAGATTCACCCATTATCTTTCTGCAGTGTGTTAAGTGTGATTTCTATTCATACCTTGTTAACAAGTATTGCTTCTGGATGTTGTTTTACCTTTGCTGAAACTCTGTTTCTTTCTTAACTGATTGATGTTATTTCATGAGTGTCTCATCGGTGATTAGGTTTACAGAGTGAATTGGCGAATTAGATAAACAGAGGCAGGTGTTGAAATTTCCCACTCTGGGGATAGGGTCCTGATCCTCTGTTACAACATAACCATTGTTTTCCTTTGCAGATTTATTCTTTCTGTTCAACTATTCATCTCTTGTTAGATATCTGCAATAGATTATAATTGCTGTAACACAGAGTGAAGCTTTAAACGAGGTGTGATTTGTTTGTACTACAACTTTTAGTGCTATTAAGATTGAGTACATATAGTACGTAGTTGCCTTTGAAATAATTAGACTTCCCTGGGTTGACAATTTATGTGGCACTCGACTGTTTAATTAATAAGCAATTAAAGTGACTAACATTTTAGCGCCATTGCTGGGGAAGGCGACCATATATTTTAAGAGCATTAATGATTTTCTTTTAGATGTACATGATGCATGAGAGGACGCAGGAAAACTAATTCTACAGGTGGCAAGGGAAAAGGCAGAGGAGGAAGGAAAAATTTCATTGATGACATTATTTTAAAAGCTGAAACATCTCAGAGGATAAGTTCTCGAAAGCCACAGACTCAACACTCTCTCCAGACGGACTACGAAATGGAGGAAGTATTGGGACCTAAAAGGGCCGAAGAGACAGTAGAACAAACTGTGGAGTCAGTGGAAGACATTGAAGAACCGATAGAAGATATTGAAGTTGAGGAATCAGTTCAGAACATTGAGAGCCCAACAGAAAGCGCTGAAGACTAGGCAAATGAAATAGGGGAACAACAAATGGATGGAAACAATGAAGGACTCTTTGGTGGGGGATGAAGAGAAGGAAGAGGAGAGAATTCCCTTTCCACCTTGGAATTCCCTATTGAAGATCTTCCCAGAGGGGCAACTCCTATGACGAACATCCCACTCTCAGCCCTACCTAATTTCCATGGTTTATCATCTGAAGACCCTGATGAATTTCTGTTTGAGTTTGATATATTGTGTAGAAGTTATGATTATGTTACTAATCCTCAAAAGTAAAAGTTATTTCCAGCAACACTAAAAGGAAATGCACTAAGGTGGTTCATGAGCTTGGAAGGACATGTGATAACAACATGGGAGCAAATGAAGGAGAAGTTTTTGGCCAAATACCAAGACTATTTCCGGACAAGAGAGAGGAAGGAGGAATTATTTAAGATGGTTCTGAAGGAGGATGAAAATCTGGAGGATTTCATGGAGAGGTTACAATACAATTTGCAGAGATCCGATCACCCTAATATGAGTAAGGATATTCTTAAGTCAATATTGTTGAAAGGGGTACGGGATGAATGTTTAGACATGTTGAATATGCTTGGTAAAGGGGATATATCTAAGGAATTGTATGATGATATTGTCAACCTTTATAAGAGATGTTCAAGAGGAGCAGTAAACAAACCAAAAAGTAGGGATAGTACATACTCAAGAGTCCAAAAATCAGCTAGTGGAGGAGCAACAAGGGCTGAAATAGGTAATTTACTTGAAGAATTTAAAACTGAAATGTTAAGCTCTTTTGCTTCACAAATTGATACCTTGCAGGTGTTGGAAATAATACTGAGAGGGGGGGGTGAATCAGTATTATCAAGTCAATAAAACTTTTTCATTTCCATACTTAGATACATATATGCTACTTCAATTAAGGGAACCCGCATGTATACACAACTGTGTCTAATGCAACTAGCGTATATCCAGAATAGTTATGATTCAATTAATCCATTAAATGTTGATCTTTAGTTAGTGCATCAGAACTTCTTTAACCATATGTATAGTAAGCAGGTGTAGTAAAACAGAATAGATCATCACACGCATGAAGCACACATGAACACCATGATATAAGGTGGAAACCCAATGTGGGTGAAAGCCACCTGCTGCAAGTCGTCTCTATCTTCTTTTAATAAGAAACTTCCTTTACAATAGTTTTGTACTGGTGCAGTCTTATACCAGTACGTAGGCTTCTACCTGCAGAAGGCTACAACCTTCTCTCGTTCTCTAGACTCTCCTAGAAGGGAGCTACAACCCCCCTTAGCTCTTGTACTAGCCGATCCACTTATTAGTACGTAGGTGATGGCCTACTGAAATGCTCCAACCTTTACTCGTTCTCCAGCTGCTACTGGAAGGGAGCTACCACCCCCTTAGCTCTTGTACTAGCTGATGTACTAGTACGTAGGTGCCGACCTACATAAGGCAACAACCTTCTCTTCCTTCCTCTAGGTACCACGTTTCATACATTTTCAGACTGGATACTCTTGAAGCACAACACTATAATCCGAAGGCCACGTTTCATCCAATTTTCATATTGGACCCATCAATATCATTGAAGCACAAAACAATCAATACTAGCATCATCAATTTCTGAATCACTGAAATACTGAAACCCTGTCAATAACACAGTCACCAGAACACAGAGCAGACTATAGAACCCTGCAATAACAATCAAACCCAATTGCAACTTCAAACATCATACTTCATTATGTATACGCTACTACGATTAATCAAACCCGCGTATATACGTGCTTTCGCCAAAGCCAACCCGTGTACAGATCTATACATATTCAATCATTACTTTGCCGTTGTTTTAGACATCAGTCATACCCAAATCATAACATGTGTACAATAAAACATGCATCAATAATTCAGATATAGTCTAACCGTGATCAAACCATATAAAGATGATTCATTTCAAACCATTTGATCCTGATCTATCCTTAGATCTTGTTCTCCATCAACCGGTGAGATCCCTCCTTAGCTCAGATCAAGCAATGCATCATAACCCATATCCTGCATACTGGATCTCATACTACATCAGACATTCAAGTCTTTTTCCATACCTTTGCCTAATGAGCTTCTTCTCCTTTTATAGTCATAGGCCTTACTCAATACCATGGTCCAAAACCATAACAAAACATTACCATGGACCCAATACTTCGGATCAACACTTCTGATGAGATACCATGGCCCAAAACCATAGGTTCAAATACCAAGGACTAAATACCATGGAATAAATACCATGGACCAAAAATAAGTTCTCCCACATGTACATGCTTTTCCTTACGTGAAAGTGCATGAAAGGAACTTTTCTCTGCATGAAAGTGCGTGAACTTTTCTCTGCATGAAAGTGCGTGAACTTTTCTCTACATGAAAGGAATGTTTCTCTGCATGAAAGTGCGTGAACGTTTCTCTGTATGAAAGGAACTTTTCTCTGCATGAAAGTGTGTGAACTTTTCTTTGCATGGAAGGAACTTTTCTCTGCATGAAAGTGTGTGAACTTTTCTCTGTATGAAAGGAACTTTTCTCTGCATGAAAGTGCGTGAACTTTGCTTCACTATAATTTATCATCTGAGTGATTTTCCATCAAGGACAACACTTGTCTCATAATGCCAACAATCTCCCCCTTTGGACTTGATGGCAAAGCTAACTTGTCATACTGAGAACTGTCATCTAATTCCTTTGAGTTGTCTAGCATCCCATGCATTCAATCACATATGATATCTCTTTTGTCGGTTCATCGAGTTATAAATAAGTGAGATGTTCTTCTATGAGTGGGTTTCCATCAAGTACAATACATGCATCATAATGCCAACAACAGGTTAAAAAGAAGCAGGCAAAGGCAGAAGCTGCTTTGGCCATTTTCTGCTCTAAATTCAAAGAAAAACACCCACTAAGGGAATGCCCATTGGACAAGGTACCAATTTGCACTATTTGCGAGAAGGACCATGACACTCAACAATGCCCTTCTTTACTAGGAATAAAAGCAGCAATGCAACCAACTGAAGAAGAAGCTGAAGCAGTTTACTTGCTGACACAGAGGAGGCAATGGTAAACCACGAGGACAAGGTACGAATTCTAATATGCCATTTAATCTTTGGAATAATTATCCTTCTTTTCAAGAAAATTACTTGCCCTTAAATCAAATGAAATACCCACCCTTCAACCAAATGAACTTCCCACCCATGCAGCAACCAAACCCTCCCTTTATGGATCCTGTTGGAGAGGTAAATCCCCTCTACGGATAGAGGCGATCCCTACTAGCCCAGAAGGGGTCTAGCAACAATCAATCAATGCTACTCTGCAAGTTCCTAGTTGCAATTAACAAGTGGGTAATGAGCACCTACTTAGATTCCAACGCTATTCGTTTGATGAAGAGATGCCGCTCTCACTCCTTCGCTCTGGTCGGTCACGATCCTCCACTATCCTTGCGGATGGACACCTGCACATGCAAAGAGGGAACAAACACAACCGCGAAATCTAGTAAAAGCAACTATACATCAGTCAGAAAGGATGTAATTCACATTAACCATTATAAGACAAATGAGAATGGAACCATAACAGTAGTCATCTATCTTTTATTAATCAAAAACTGAGAAAGGTACAACCAATGTTCTGACGCTGAGTCCTTCTCAAGAGGGTCCAGCCAGCAAGTCTCATAAGCATTCACCCTTGGAGGTAGATCTCCCAAGAAAAACAACTCTCTCTCTCACACAAGGCAACAAACTTCACAACCTTCCTTAAGCTCTCTAGCAATCCACACTTAACACACCAACTGCCTATTAGGAGTAGCACTAAAACACTATGAATTCCTCTATGTCCAAAAACTATTTCCAAAAAAAACTAGCTGCTCATGGCAATGGTAGAGGTTTAAGTAGGAGAAGGAGTCTCCATGAAAGGTGGGAGGATGAGCTTATCCCCAATAAAGGTGGGTCATTAGGCGAACAGACATGCCATAGAAAGGAGGGCGACCTTTACAAAGCCAACAACCAGGTCTGGAGTCATCTGGAAGGCTGGCTGTTAGAACAAACTCGCCCAAACAGGATCAACGCGGGTGTATAACTGGACTGGCACACTGGCATCGCATCTTAATAACAGAAGAGGTCTGGTCAGCGCGATCTAATACAAGCGGAGGGTGCGCTGGCTATGAAATTCGACCAGCGCGGAAAACCCGTGTGCTTCCGCCCTGGCAGCGCACCAATTACACTATCATCCGCCAGTCAGCGCGGTTATTTCAATAACAGTCGCGATGATCCAATAAACTTAGGCAAAGAGGGTTTTTGGCCATTTCAGAGAGCATGAGCATGATGGATGTGATTCCATGACACAGCAGGGAGACTGACAAGGAGACAGTTACAAATTACTGTGTAACAGATGCCCCCTAAAGCATGAAGCCCGAGAGAGTGGGAGGGGTGAAATGCTTTACAAAACTGCTGAACTGGAACACCACTAGGAAGAACCTGCACGTAGATACAACTGATATTTCAATTACACTTAGTCTGGGCATGGGCGCAGCCATCCAAAAGAGATATGAAGAAGGTCTGTGGTATGGACGCAGCCACCCAGTCGAGGAGACCATGATGATAAGAGGTATGGTCGTAGCCATCCTAAAAGACTCAGGTACGGGCGCAGCCATCCATCAATGAGTCATGTAATAATGATCCTCAAAATCGCAACCTGGCCCACAATGGACTAGAACCAGGGTCTTGCGCTCCATCCAAACCCGAACAAAGTACAAGTTCAAACATGTGAATACAGGAGTCGAAGGTCGAACATGCTTCAACATCGTCTGATTACTAACCAATGATGAAAGCTGTTAACAGATGCGAGAGGGACCACCAATAATGAAGATGGTCCTCAAGGTACTATAGGTACAATCCACGGCGTGCGAATAAATGAGCCGGTGTCGAACACCCGTAGAGTCATCCGATCGGAGGCCAATGATGAAAACCTCGCGTCGAACGTGAAGAACCTGCCATTGAGGCATGCAGGCTCCAAGGTACCGGAAGGGAGTCTCTAGGTCACTTTCCTGGATAATGAACTGAAGTCGATAGGAAGTGATCTTTATCAAAGGTGGGCCATAATGATTCCCACATCATCGACACGAGACGGAAAGAGACAATATGTTTTGTGTGAAATATCAGAGGGAGGTTATACTTGCAGAGGCCAACTTCTCTTGAACATATCGGCGGCACAACGATGGATTTGGCAGTATTTGAGGTCAAATGATCAAAGGTCATGACGATAGGACAATGAGAAGATGAATGGTCAAATAGGATAACCCAAACCCATGGAGGCAAATGCGAAACGAGATGAGATGTCCCCACCCAGACACGAATGCAAACAATCCCATGTTCAAGAGTGACATACTGCCGATGACGACGATTATGATTCCTTTATTTCCCCCACCATTTCTGGCGAGTACCCCGGTTATTTTTGGATAACAAGCTTGACGGGGATAGCATATGCTTGAAAAGCGTCATCACGATGGAATCCGATGTCATTAAATTTTAACGAGTCTGACAAAGGAAGGACTCGCCGTCTTTTCATATTTAAAGAGTTTGAAAAGACAGCTGAAAAGAAAACTCCATGGGGGTGATTTTTCGTAAAGTTGTGTCTCTCGAGCCCGAAAAAGTATAAAACGATGCTCGAAAGAACCGCCCGATCATCGCGACCGAGGAGTACTTTTCGTAAATAGTAACTTTGACCCGAAAAAGTAAAAAAGCGGTCAGAAGCACATCGTTTTAGAGCCAGTAACGAGTGCGAAACGACAAACACCCGACAATCTTTATTAATTTAAACGATCGAAAAAAGAGCTTTAAAAGCGATCGCCTTTCGTTCCTTTTGACGAGCTGAAAGGAGGCTCGGCGATATTTTCTTGTTTCGTGTCGGAAAAGAGCTTAAAGATGACATTTTTGGGATCAAGTGTATATAGATCTGCCATGACTTTGCCGGTTCTGAGGACTTGCACAAGAAAACCACCCGTCTAAACCCGTTTGATATGTCGAAAACATAGTAAAACATGCATCAAGGCATAATACAGTGACATCAGGATTAAATTTATGATAAAAGGCGACAAAACCCACTTTTATAAAGTTAACTAAGAACTTTTTACCATAAATAGGGGGGGTAAAAATTATTTTCTCCATTTTACCATTTGAGCTTTGGAGAACTTTTTGGAACTACAAAGTTGACGGAGCGAATTCTTCATCGTGCGGACGCCATCCTTCCGGCAGCTGATTCCAGGTAGGTTCCTCTTGCCCTGCACTTTATTTCAAGCCTATTTTCAAGCATTTTCACCATAGGATTTGGTCATTTGGCCAAATTTTTTGAGCGTAGGTGCGCTCTCGGTCAGCGCGGAAAACCCGTGTTCTTCCGCGCTGACCCAAAGAAAAATACAAAGGGCTGCCATTATCAGTGCGGCTGTTTTAGAAACAGTCGTGCTGGCACCGTGAGAATCAATTTTTTAAAATTTAAATGGATAATCTTCAATAATTGGAAACCTAATGTTTTTGGGTGATCATGCAGGACACAATGGCCTTTGTGTGGCAAGAGAGGGCCCACGATAATGAAGATATGGCCGCTTTCGCTGATGTCGGATGCCGAAATGCAATGCGGGCATGCGGTTTGCTCAAATTCTTTCTCACTCCATGCTTGAGGGCTTAGCCAGACCTCCTAGAGCTCTTAATCAGAGCTTGGAACCCAGTGGATGGGAAATTCACGATCCGTGGTCACGACATTGAGTTCGATTCCACGGATATCTATTTTTTGACTGGATTGTCATGCCGGGGTGTGATGCCCATCTTGGAGGGGTAGCGACCCAGCGGCGAGACGCTCGACTAGCTGATGGCACGAGTGTGCCCACAGGCGATCAAGACACGGAGCGGGAAAGCAAGCATTCCATCAGTGGGTGCTGGACCTGCTGGCGACATAGTCCTCCGCACTATACTCTTTTTAGTGACGCGGGCAGCAGGCAGTCTGGCCAACCATGAGGCCTCAAAGGCCAACCTATTGCTAGCTCTCGAGTGCTTGGAGCCCACATTTTTCAACTGGGCAACAGTCGTGACAAACAGCATGAAGAGACAATTGAGCAAATGCCGACGTGGAGAGTCGAAGCAGTTTGGCTACGGATCGCTCCTACTCCCGCTCATGTTTGAGCAGGTGCCAGCCCTTCAGCTGCAGCCCATGGTACTTGATCCGCCTAATAGTCCACAAGAGCCGAGGGCCACCAAATGGGCCCGAGTCATGCCACGTGGAGGTGGCGGTCGCTTAGTATCCTAGGGCGTTTTCTTTCGAGAGTGGCTAGATCGCCAGGTTATCTTTGTCGAGGATTGGCCATATGCCGGTATCAACTTTCGTGGTGATCCCGACATGCCACTGCCTGCGGTAGAGCAGTGGGATGATGGAGGTAAAACACTTGATCTCTTTTTTATTTCTATCTTTTGTAATGTTTTTGAATTTTTTCATGTACATGTCCTAATAAATACTATGCTGTGCAGATGTGGGACCTGTGAGACCCCTTGGCCTGGCCCCGGAGGCATGGAGAGAGGGGCAAGGCCCTGCGATCTTGGCCTTAGCTCCTGCAGCAGGCGACCTGACAGAGACTGTGGTACACAACCTTGAGGGCTTACTGGCAGGAGTCCCAGATTACCAGGGGATCGAGGAGGTCCCCCTAGCTGCACAGATCCATACAGTGGGTGTAGAACCCAGGATGCACTGCCTTTTGAGGCGGGTGGCATGAGCGGTGGCGTGCTATAGAGAGCACAACCTACCGTAGTAGACGCCTAGGTTTTATTTTCCACTGTTGTTTTTTAGAGACGTAAGTCTCAGATGTACTGAGGATACCGGCTTTATTCAGACATGTACACTTATTTTTTGAGCACCTTAGCGCGCCACACGATATAT
>APFE031443101.1:0-16000 GCA_000404065.3 Pinus taeda
CCATATGATATTGCGTAGTGATTTGTTGAACTTCTTTTGGTACATTTCGTGGTTATAACATCTTTGTACTCATAAAACGACACTCTTGGGTCGTAGTCACACACACTACGCTCGTTGCACTTGGGGAATGTGTGTAAAGTGATGTTTTCATGTATAGTCATCATTGTTCAAGTATATTTAAGTTTTCTTGAGGAGTTTGTATGTGTCGTGCGTGGTTCTATGTCTAAACTCATCATGTTCACACCTCACCTCATATTTTAGACTTCAACAAATATTTGGCTTCAAAGTAAACTCATTAAGGCGAAGAGCACACAAGCACACTATGAAGCCTTTATGGGGAATCCTTCATTTTTTGGAAGAGAACCATGCACCCTCCAAGGGCACAAGGCTCAAAATAATGGGTTTTCTACTCAAAATCTCAATAAAGCTTTGTATCCCACCTCTAAGATGAGGTAGCAAATGAGGCATAGAATTATTTCATATATTTAATGAATTAAGGCTCATGGATCCTCCAATTTCTTTCCAACAAATTTTAATGTTGAATGTTGAATTTCACATTGTCAATAATTCTATAACTCTTTACATTTAGAGTTATAGTATTTCTAGTGAATTAATTCCCTTACTCTTTCTAGAAAATGTCTTCACAAATATTATTCATTAGAAACGAATGACACAAGACAATTTAACCTATTCTAAACAAAAGAAGTGGTATGATAAAGTCAAACAACTATTGCAATAAAGAAATTCATAGAAGTAAGATATAAGTTTTGCTTCTCTATTCCTAGAACTACAAATGAACTTCACTTCCAATACCAAGTTTGTAGGTAAATCGCAAAAAAAAGGTGTGACAATCTACAAAGTTCCAAAATATATTATGTTCATGAAAACTAATTGAATGATATTTTACTAAAATCACAACTCCTTGGGTCTATTTCAGAGACAATGGAATCCAAAATATGTATCATGCATAGCCAAAGTGCTAAATATGTAACCATTTCATGCGTTGCAAAATTTTCATGAAACTAATTTAGGGATATTTTAACCAAACTTCCTACTCTTTGGGTTATTTCAAACAACTAAACATGAAAATAAGTACCATCAGGTAAGACATACTAAGGTGGTTTTTTTTATTATTAGTTTTTTCCTTGTTTTCAATTTCCTGTTGGGCATAACTAGAGGGCTCAACATGTAAACATTTCTTCTACTTTGAGAGAAAAATATTTTGTTCTTTTTCCCAATAACAAGTATAGGGTGCTAAGGAAAACAACTCAAAAATAAAAAAGAACCCAAAAGAAGAAAATAAAGGATTCATCTAAAGATGCTGAGAACTACTTGTATATACAACGCAAAAAGATATTTATGATTACCATAAGTTGTAGGTAAAAGTAGTTGTGACAATTTAGAATAGGTTCTCTTCAACTCAGTGTCAAATTCGATGGTGAAATGATTAAACAAATAAATTCAAAAGATAAACCATGTATGCAACTCTAGACAAAACAAAAGAACATTTTATCATTTTGCTTCACTGCAACACATTAACTTTTGAAGATGACAAGATAACAAAATTCCAAAAGAATGATTCCAAGTTATGCCATGTAAGGGATATATGTAGTCATGACATAAAATGTTTGCTACAGGTAATCAATGATGAACGATAAAAGTTGTGAGAAATCACTAAGCATTGTACTTTATCTATATAGTAAAAGGTTTGAAATTATTTGTAATCTATCATGCCTCAATATTGTAGAGTACCAACCTGATAACATTTTATGCAATTATATTTGTTACTATGACTTTTTATAAATTATAAGCGAAATAATTAATTATTGAAAAATGTTGTGTTACGCTAATAATGTAGCTTAGTTGTTCATTTTTGTTCAAAATGAGATACTCCAAATAGAATTTTGAATTAATGAACCTACCAAAAAATAGGAAAATACTATCAAACAAGAAATTGACCACCATCCCCCAAAAAATAGGAAAATACTATCAAACAAGACATTGACCACCATCCAACATGGTCACGCATACACAAGGCTTACCATTACCAAAACTGGACCTAGATCCACAATATATACCAACACCAACAATCTTCCTATAGCCAAAGTTGCTCAATTCCTTGACATCAATGTCTACAATGAACATTAAGTATTAGAATAGTTTGCATGAATATTAAATAGGAACATGCAATCAAGCAAAATTAATATTTTAGTTTAAGCACTTGTAAGGTTGATGGTGATATACATACTCAAGAAAACTATTAAGCACATATGATTGAATAAAAAAGTGGGTAGGAAAAAGAAATCGTAAATTTCAAAAAGCCATATCAAATTCAGACATTGAGAATAGTAGCCATGCAAAAGAAGAAAAACACTGAAAGCTTGCTTGCCTACTAAAAATTTGTGAAGCCTTCTGTAATTTGCATATCTTATTAAGAAATTAAAAATAAAAATAAAATGTTTCTCAATAGACTAACTATAAAAATAAAAAAACAGTGATAATTGACTAAATAATAATTAACTAATATATACATATATATACTTCTTTATTGGCAAGATGTGTGTTTGAGATTTAAAAAAGTACGAGTAGAAGGAAAAAAAATAAACAACAAAAAAATCAAAATCAAATATAGAAAGTGCGAGAAATGAAATAAAAAAAAAACAAAAGCATCAACCCATCCTTTTATGCAAAAAGAGAAAAGCGCACGAATTGAAATTTAGAAAGAAGGGAAGAGAGAGCAGGGATTTTCTCAACTATTGTAGAGGAAGTGGAAGTAGATGCGGGAAAAATCTTTAGCCGTTGAACGGAGTTGGGGAATTGAATTTCTATATATATATATATACATATTGAGTCTTATCTAGTCTGCTATGCTTTGAGTTTGGGTTTGTCTGTGTCTAGGTCGAGTTTGAGTTGGTCGATCATGTTATATATGTGTGGGTATGGGGTGTGGGTATGGGCAGTGGAGTTTTTTAACATTTTTTTGGGGCTCATTAATTATCTCCCAGAAATGGTATGAACATATATTTGGGCTCATCGATTATCTCTCTAAGAATTGTATTGGTGTAACCCAACCCAAAAGGCCTACACTTTACACTTTACACGCGGAAGGAAAATGTATACGTGGCAAATAAAAATCTTAACTCTGTTTGTCCGTGGGATTTTTATGTGACTTGGTAGCTGGAGAGTTAATGCCTGCAGTAAATATATGTACTCCGTCTCAAGACTGCTCCCGCTTGCCCTTCGCGCCTTAACCCTTGTTCATTATGGCATGTTCTGGATTGTTCATTCGTTATTTCCGCTCTGAGGTTATCTGTTCTGGTCGAGGGTTTCTGGGTTTCTTCTGTAGAATGCTATATACTCTGCTCTGTTGGTATGTGCAACACTTTGTGCGGGCAAACTCGGCCCCTCCTCTATTCAACCTGCTGCAATTTGAATGGAAATGGCGTTTGGTTTTGATGGCTATTCAGCTTGCATCCGTGGTTTGACCTCGGTGAGTATTTATGTTCTTTCCTTCCTTACATGCGCGGATTTCTTAAGGTATTTGTTAAGCACTTGTTTCTGGTAGTTATATCTTGCTGTCTGTGTGTATCTCGTGGTTCTTGGTCGAGGTTTTCTAGCCGTTTCTGGAAATCACTGTGGTTTTGCTGTGTTTTTTTGGAACCTTGTTGTCTCTGGTTCGAATCTAGTTGGGTATTATCTGCTTGCTATTGGTTGGGTCTCTGACAGTGCGGCACTGTATTTGCCTTCGAGCACAGGACTTTTGGGGCGCGCGTCCTTCGTTTGGATTAGGTAAATACTCTTGTCCCTGTTTCAATATTGCTCGGCTTCTCTTTCTGGAACTAACCCACTTTGTCCCTCTGGTCTACAGTCACCCAAATTCTTCAGTATGTCACACGGTTGTATTCGGCTTCGCTCTCCCAAGTAATTTCACTGTATTTCTAATGCTCCAAAGGCGTTCACACTTTTTCTTCGAATTCCCCTCACTGCTTTCGTTGTAATGTGGATGGGTTGATGTTTGCAAGTCACTGTTGGCAACCTGGGCAGCGTATCCTCCAGTATTTAGCTTGTACAGTCGCTTATTTTCTTGGGTAGGCCTCAATCCCAAACGTCTGGTTGTAGTTTTGCTTAATGTTAAGGTTTTGTGATCTTGCTCAAGTCCTTCGGTCACTGTATGAGTTTAACTTGGTTGTATTTCTTTCGTTTGCTCCTGTATTAAGTTTTACAAGAGATGGGAGTTGTTTTCGGTTGGTTTTGTCAAACCCTAGTTCAGGGTTTTCTGGTTTATAAAGTTTTTCCGACTATATGTCGTACTTTACTCTATGTATGGTAGCAGACTTTTTTTTTTCAATGGAGTCGTTCTGGATTTAACAATAGTCACTGTATTTGTGGTCCTTTGACTTTATAAAATGAAATTTATGAAAGGAAAAGAAAATATACAACGTCCTTACCTCTTTGCATTTGTATTCTGCCTCTATTCTGTGATTGCTCTTTATGACTTCGAACACTAGAAATGGTTGACTCTTGTACGCAATTTCTTCACCTTTGATTTCTGGGTGTTATATGTCGATATTCCTATTCGACTGTGTGTGAAAAAAATGTTAAATAAATGTATGGTTGTCTGTCATTTGCGACTGTAGATTAATGAGACTTCATCCGGTTGTTTAATATTTGACTGTGATTCATATTTGAATGCTTGCAACAAAAATGTGATAAATATTATTTGTATTGTAGTTTATCAGGCCGTAAGGAAAAAAAATTCATTTAGGCAAATATTAATAAAGATGTTACACATGGACAAATAACTTTCTTTTTTGAATGCTTCTGACTGTCTCTATTTCTCTTCTCCTATCATTCAACTGAACCCTCTCCTCTTACATTTGATTTGTTTATATTTCTCTATTTTCAGTTGATCTTTACAGTTAATCCAACTGATATAGAATATGGTTACATAAATACTATTTTTGTTAGTAATTATAATCACTTGGCACTTCAAGGCTTGGAGGAACAGTTGGTTCTTATTTCCCTAATTTAACGGACCATTCCTTAACTAATAACTAAGCTACAGTAATTCTAACTGAAGTAAAAAGAGATGTCTAAATTCACTGACTCTGTAAAACAAACTAAAATAAAAATTATTACAGTAATAATTTAAACAATCCAATCGATCAATATCCTTTGAACCTGGTTGGATTTTTTCCCAATTGCGGTGAATTGGATGCTCCTGCATCAGGCTCTCGGGGTGAAAAGAGATCATGACTCCGGTTCATGAGCTCCTCGACTCACGTTCCTGTTTGTCCAATCTGCCTGGCGTCAAGCCATGAGATGTCCTCAATCGGACGGTTCTTCCACTTTACGAGGTACTGAAAATAATTTTTCCGTTGAGTACGTCTAACTACCTGAGTTTCGAGGATGCCTTTGATCTCAGGGGGTTGGACATAAGGCATCTGTCTTTTCCAAGTTTCTCCGTCTTCCTGGGTGTTCTGCATGGATTGTCCGGGTCCCTCTTTCTTTTCCTCCATCAGATCACCTGTATACGGAAACAGATCTGCCACATTGAAGATAGGTGAAATGCCTATTCCAGGTGGTAGTTGTATTTCGTAGGCATTTGCCGAAAATTTTCGCAAGATCTTACAAGGTCCTATCTTTTTGTACTTTAGGTTATCGTACATACCCTTAGGGAAACGTTCCTTACGCAAGTGTACTAGGACTTCGTCCCCCACCTCAAAATGAACTTCTCTTCTCTTTAGATCTGCATGTTGTTTATATTATGAGTTGCTGTCCTGTAATTTTGCTTTCACCTGTTCATGTAAATCCCTCATTGCATTAGCAAAATCTTCTCCACTCGCACTCCGTCGTTCCTGTAAACCAAGATCTCAAAGTTCATGCACTCCACGAGGGTGCATGCCATATAGGATCTGAAAGGAACTGAGACCCGTGCTACGATTTGGCGAATGGTTGTAAGCAAACTCTGCTTGCGCTAGCACTCTGTCCCACATACGTGAATTCTCCCCGACTAAGTTTCGTAACAAGTTTCCCAAACTTCTGTTCACAACCTCTGCCTGCCCGTCGGTTTGCGGGTGGTAATAAGAACTGTAGCTTAATTGGGTGTTCATTTTTTTCCATAAGGTACGCCAAAAATGTCCCGTGAACTTCACGTCCATGTCCGATAGGATGGTTGTTGGTAACCCGTGTAGCCTGACAATCTCATTAAAAAACAAGTGGGCCACATGAGTGGCGTCACTAGTTTTCTGACAAGGTATGAAATGTGCCATTGTTGAGAAACGATCCACCACTACCATCATTGAATCATAACCTTTCTGCGTTTTTGGCAGTCCCAAAACAAAATCTAGGCTAACCGAATCCCAAGGTCTGCCTGGAACAGGTAATGGCGTATATAATCATGTGTCCTTGCTGTGTCCCCTCACTAATTGACACACCTTACACTTCATCACAAAACATTGTACGTCTCGTTGCATTCTTGGCCAAAAATAGAAATGACTAAGTTTCTCCAAGGTTTTATCTATACCGAAGTGTCCAGCCAAACCCACGCTGTTTTTTTTGCGAATAATGTTCTCCCTCATGGAACAATTGGGGATACACAATTGTCCTCCCTTAAATAGCAATTTTTCCTGTATATTCTAATCTAACCAAGGACTATTACCCCTTATCAAAGGGTTCTGGCACTCCTCATAGGCTTCTCTGAAATCTTTATCTGTTTTGTAAAGATCTCGTAAATGTTCAAAACCCAAAACCTGTACATCACTCTCCTCCAAAAGTAGAGCTTTTCTACTTAATGCGTCGACCACCTTATTTTCTTGTCCACTAATATGTTTCAGCACAAAATTAAAACTCTATAAGTACTCCACCCATTTGGTATGTTTATGATTGAGTTTGTGCTGTTGCATTACATATTGCAATGCAGAATTGTCTGAAAATAGCACGAACTCGTTCCCTAACAAATAATGCCTCCAGTGTCTTAAAGCCTGTACCACTGCGACAAATTCTTTGTCATATGAGGAGTACTTCTACCTACTCTCATTCATCTTTTCGCTGAAAAATGCTACAGGCCTGTCCTCCTGACTGAGTACAGCCCCGATCGCTGCTCCGCTAGCATCACAACGTAACTGAAATAATTTCTAAAAATCTCGTAGCCTGAGAATCGGCCTTTCCGTAATCTTCCTTTTCAATAGTTGAAAAAAATTTTCTTCTGCTTCTGTCCATCGAAAAGGTTGGCTGGCCTTTTTCATGGTCTCTAACATAGGAGCACAAATTCCGCTAAAATTCTTAGTAAACTTTCTCTAGAAACTTGCCAATCCATGGAAACTACGTACCTCAAATAAAATTTTCGGTGACGGCCAATTTACTATTGCTGTTATCTTTTCCGGATCCATTTTTAATTTGTTTTCTACTGTCACAAATCCCAAATAAATTAATTCTCTTTGCAGAAACGTACATTTCTTTAAATTTATTAATAACTTGTTCTGCTGTAGTTTTTCCAACACTTTGCACACATGCCAGAAGTGTTCTTCTTTCGTCTTGCTGAAAATAAGGATGTCATCTAAATAAACTATTACAAATTCCCCAATATACTCCTTCAACATCTCATTCATGAGCCTCATGAATGTGTTGGGTGCATTGCTCAACTCGAATGGCATAACCAGCCATTCATATAATCCTTCATTTGTTTTAAAAGTTGTCTTCCACTCGTCTCCTTCTCGTATCCGAATCTGGTGATATCCGCTTTTTAAGTCTATTTTTGAGAAGTAAGCTGCCCACTTAAAAAGTCCATCATATCATCCATACGCGGTAACCAAAATCTGTACCGGATGGTGATTTTATTGATGGCCCTAGAATCGGTGCACATCCACCACTCTCCTCCCTTCTTGGGGGCGAGGACTGTTGGCATAGCACATGGGCTCAAACCTTCTCTGATTAAACCTTTGTCCAATAGTTCTTGCACCTGTTTCCTGATTTCCTCATTATCCTTGGGGCTCATTCGATAGGCTGCTTTATTTGGTAAGTTGGCTCCGGGTATAAAGTTAATATGGTGGCTGATACTCCGCTTGGGGGGTAACTTGTCTAGCAAGTCGTCCACTACAATATCTGCAAATTCTTCCAACATTCGTTGTATTTCCACGGGTAAATCTGTTATCTCTGTATGTAAGAGGACTGTCCTTGCCTTTTTGACTACAGCATAACTTATTTCACTATTCTCAACCTGTTTTAAAAACTGTTTTCCGCTCATTAGCAATGCTTTGGTTTCGTTTGCTTCAATTGTTTCCTTCTCTTCTCTGATAGGCACAAGGGTATGCCTGACCCCATCTTTCTCGAACTTATAACAGTTCATCACTCTATCGTGTGTCACCTTCCTATCATATTGCCAAGGCCTGCCCAATAATATGTGACATACGTCCATCGGCATGATGTCACAAATAATTTTATCCTTATATCGACCTATTTGAAATTCAACCTCACTTTGCTCGTCCACCAGTAACTGGTGCCCCTTTTGTAACCATGAAACTCCATACGGACTGGGGTGTTTTAAATGCTTCAGCCCCAACTTTTCCACCATTTCCATGGATACCAAATTGTCCATACTTCCACTGTCGATTATCATCTTACAACACTTACCATGTGATTTGCAAATTTTCCTGAACAGAGCTTTCCGCTGCGTCTGTTCGACACTCTCATCAACTGGTTTCAGTAATACCTTATGCAGCAATAAGCTTCTCCCGTTTCTGGGGCATTCTCTGCCTCTTGAGGGGGTGCTGCTGTTTCCTCTGGTTGCGCCACATACGCGCCTCGCTGTCCAGCTGAATCTGTTTCTGGGCACTCAAACGAACGGTGCCCCCACTTGTGGCATCTATACCATTGATAACCAGTTCCCCTTCCACGACAATTTCCTCTGCCGTGTTGGAACGATCTGCCACCTCTCATTCCGTCTCCTTTTTCTATTGTTCCCGAAGTCCTCGAACTACTGGCTTCCTTGTTGTTGCTGCCAGTCCGGCCCTTGCCATAAGACTGGCCTCTCCCTTTGGTAGACCCTCGTCCTCTCCGGGAATTTTGTGTTCGGTTAATTTTCTCCTCTGCTTTAATTGCGCTCTGGTATGCCTCCTCAGTATTATTTGGAGACAAAATACTTATTTCATCCAAAATATCCATCCTCAGTCCATTAACATATCTAGATGTCCTTTCTGCCGTATCCTCTGTATATCCGGCTCGCAAATTCGCTCGGTAGAATTCCTTTGTATACTCTTTCACAGTCAGTCCCCTCTGTCTCAAGTTCTGTACCTGTCTATGTAACGCAATTTGATAATCCCTTGGCAGAAATCTGCCCTTCAATTTAGCGACCATCCTTGTCCAAGTTTTAATCGGCATTTTGTTCAACCTCTTCCTCTCATTATGGACACTATCCCACCACAGAGATGCGTGTCCTTTCAGCTTTGTTGCTGCAAATTTGACTCTACGGTCTTCACTAACTTCCTCGCATTCAAAATACTTGTCCATCTCACTAATCCAATCTAACACAACATCAATAGACAAACTACCATCATATGTCGGGAGTTCTGGTTTTGGTCTGTTGTTCGACAATAAGATAGACTTCAGTAATTTCACTTCTGCTGATTCACCTTCAGGTCCATCTGCTGCCACTTCTACTTCTTCTTCACTCACATCGCCCATTGCTCGATCTCTTCTCCTACCCGCCTCTACTACTTCCAAATGAGAAGTAAGAACTCTGATTTCTTCTCGTAATGCCTCATCTGCCATTCTACGAGCACCTCGGCCTCGTCCTCGTCTACCTACATCCATTTTTTTCAAATCTCTTTAACTCAATGCTCTGATACCACTCTGGTGTAACCCATCCCAAAAGGCCTACACTTTACACTTTACACGCAGAAGGAAAATGTATACGTGGCAAATAAAAATCTTAACTGTGTTTGTCCGTGGGATTTTTATGTGAGTTGGCAGCTGGAGAGTTAATGCCTGCAGTAAATATCTGTACTCCGTCTCGAGACTGCTCCCGGTTGCCCTTCGCGCCTTAACCCTTGTCCATTATGGCATGTTCTGGATTGTTCATTCGTTATTTCCGCTCTGAGGTTATCTGTTCTGGTCGAGGGTTTTTGGGTTTCTTCTGTAGAATGCTATATACTCTGCTCTATTGGTATGTGCAACTCTTTGTACGGGAAAAACTCAGCCCCTCCTCTATTCAACCTGCTTGCAATTTTAATGGAAATGGTGTTTGGTTTTGATGGCTATTCGGCTCGGTTCCGTGGTTTGACCTCGGTGAGAATTTGTATTCTGCCTCTGTTCTGTGATTGCTCTTTATGACTTCGAACACTGGAAATGGTTGACTCTTGTACGCAATTTCTTCACCTTTGATTTCTGGGTGTTATATGCCGATATTCCTATTCGACTGTGGGCGAAAACAATGTTAAATAAATGTATGGCTGTCTGTCATTTGTGAATGTAGATTACTGAGACTTCATCCGGTTGTTTAATATTTCACTGTGATTCATATTTGAATGCTTGCAACAACAATTTGATAAATATTATTTGTATGGTAGTTTATCAGGCCGTAAAGAAAAAAATTTCATTTGGGCAAATATTAATAAAGATGATATAGATGGACAAATAACTTTCTTTTTTGAATGCTTCTGACTGTATCTATTTCTCTTCTCTTATCATTCAACTGAACCCTCTCCTCTAACATTTGATTTATTTATATTCTCTATTTTCATTTGATCTTTACAGTTAATCCAACTGATAGAGAATATGGTTACAGAAATACTATTTTTGTTAATAATTATAATCACTTGGCACTTCAAGACTTGGAGGAACAGTTGGTTCTTATTTCCCTAATTTAACGGACCATTCCTTAACTAATAACTGAGCTACAATAATTCTAACTGAAGTAAAAAGAGATGTCTAAATTCACTGACTCTGTAAAACAAACTAAAAGAAAAATTATTACAGTAAAAATTTAAACAATCCAATCGACCAATAGCCTTTGAACCTGGTTGGAATTTTGCCCAATTACGGTGAGATGGATGCTCCTGCATCAGGTATGAACATAAATTTCCTTGTAACTTGTTTGGTGCTATTCGAATGAATTAAAGGATGATGTTGCGGGGAAATGAATGAAAAAATGAAAGAGGTGGTTGACATTGCTGTTGTTCAAAGTCAAAACCTACCTCGCTAAAGAGGTATGTAGAGATGACTTTTCTTTAGCCATTTTTATATTGAATTTAAGGCTCTTCTTCCTCAATAATTTCTATCAAATTTAATTTTTCCTTCATTGCCCCAATTTATCCCTTGCGAATTCAAGCACGACTAGGATTGGGTTTTTAAATGACTTCTCATAGCTTTGTATTTGGTTTTCCTCTATAACCTCTTTTTTTTTTAATTAGTTTAACCCATGGTTGTTGTGTATTGTGTTCTTTGTTGGCTGGGTTTTTGTTTTTTCTCTACTCACTTGTTGTGTATTGAGCCATTTTTATATTGAATTTAAGGCTCTGCTTCCTCAATAATTTCTATGAAATTTAATTTTTCCTTCATTTCCCCAATTTATCCCTTTCGAATTCAAGCACGACTGGGACTGGATTTTTAAATGACTTCTCATAGCTTTGTATTTGGTTTTCCACTATAACCCTTTTTTTCTTGTTAGTTTAACCCATGGTTGTTGTGTATTTTGTTCGTTGTTTGCTTGGTTTTTGTTTTTCTCTACTAACTTGTTGTGTATTGAGCCCACGATGAAAAACGCAGACTGCAGAACCCCAACTTTATATTTATGAAACCGTCGAAACTTCGCTCCCTCCATCCCAGCTCCATGATGCCCGATCCATGCAACACAAAGATCCCGTGGAACTGCAGTATTCGAACCCGCGCTTGATGGAAACGAAATTGTCGAAGGGTTTCTCTATGTTGCAGTGCCAGTTGGGCTCATAGTCTGCAAAAAACATGACCATCGTATGAAAGGCCTCGAGATTCCATGCGAGACTGGACATCACAAAATGTTGTAGCTGCCATCGGCTGAATTCTCCCGTCCATTTCTGAATTGAGAGTTCATTATTTTTTGGTTTTTTTAAATTTCAATTCTCGCTTTTTTCCTTTTTGGAAAAAGATGGGTTGATGCTTTCGCTTTTTTTAAATTTCTATTCTCGTGCTTTCTATTTTTGAAAAAGATGTCATGTAGCTTTCTATTTTTGAAAAAAGATGTCACGGAAATGTTTTTGCTTCCAGGTTCATGCTTTTTCCGTCCACGTTGGGCCGATTCTTTTGTTGTGAGGTCCACTTTTTCCCATCATTGATTCCTTTGTTACCATGCTTTTTCCAAAGGGAAATATTAAACGCACATCTTGCCAAAAGGACTCCTATTTATGTTTTGTTTTTATTTATTTATTTATTTGCAGTTTATAATTCAGTGTTAATTAATTTTTATTTTGGGATGTTTGTAGTAGTCCGTTGAAAGGCTTTATTTAAAATTGCAAAGCAATATATATTTAGAGTAAGTGTCTTGACAAATTTGCAAAACCTTTTTAAATAAGTTTTAAAAAGGGCAAGTGGAAAATTGTGTATGTGTGAATCTTTACAAAGAACAAGGCCCTCCTTGATTTAGAAGAATATAGGAATTAGTGTAGCCATATAAATGAAATGGCTAGCAAACTCAAATGAACATCAAAACACTCACCTGATATATTTCACATAGCCAAGGCAAAAAAAAATAATGATAAACATCTCAAAACTCATCATTGAATTTGTATTTAAAACTCATAATTAATTTGTGTCTTCCATAAAATTTTTCTATTTATTACTGGAGTAGGATTCTTGTCCATTTTACTTTTCTAGGAAACAACCATGGATAATTTCATACGAAACATCTTGTAAATATTGTAGAAGGAATGGGCACATTGAAGGAATGAATGAATATTATCTAGTGGCCAGATATTATCTCTTAATCATTATATATATTTTCTTTATATTAAATACTTTAAAAAAAAAATTATTGTTGTAATATTTGTCTACAAAGTAATTATTTCACATGATTGTTTGAAATTGTTGTAAAGTCAAGATGAATGCCTAGGTACTATGATTTGAATATTGTCGTGATAATTCAGATATCAATATATACAGGATAATGTAAGAAATAAAAAAATTTCCTCCCTCATTGGATATTCAATTTTCCCTTGAAATAACTAAAGTTTTTAAATTTGAACCTTGCTGGTTTTCCATGTCACTAGAGTCTAGGTTAGAATCTTACAATCATTGACACTGCCAATCCAAGTATCATAAAAAACTACTATGCACGCTAAAATGATATACAACAATAAATGTATTAGTGCATAAAATATAGACAACTTTTTATAATTTTTACAACAACCCAACTTGGTTATATTATCAATCTATAACACAGGCGAGGGCTCTCTTACTAGGGATAATATCCATCATACATACACTAGTACATCAATACAAGGAAAAGATACATTGATAATCTAGATGATATGGAACTCAATCAAAACTACTTTTTCATGTCATGAACACAATATCGGTCCTTTGATTCCATTCTAGGGTCGATCCCGTATATATAAACCAACTCATTTAGGCCATTGAACTCGTTTCTCCAATCTTCCATCTAGTTAATCATAAGACCATATAAAACCAACGCATATGGACTTCATGCTCACTAGATGCTACTTAGTCATTCCAGAAGAAGGCATTTTTTAGTCTTCTTACCTGTTGTTGCTCCTTAGCTGCTTAGGGACTTCTTCCCACTATTTTCCTCTTGCACTGCTCCAATGAAGACAAACATAGGGCAAGAGGCAATCTTCCTATCATGGTAACACGTCCTTCTCCCACAATGAACTTGGGTTGTAGAAATTCTCTTCCCAGTTGGTCGAACCTTAATCACCTTTAATATATGCCTCATTTAGAAGAAACTATAGTCCTTCAATGGTGCTACATTTAGGGCCAACTTGGTCCAATCTCATGCTACCATCCAATAGTCCACATGTGTCCAATACCAAACTTTGCAACTTGGACATCTACATTGACTATGAAATCAACATCAATAAGAGGATACACATACTTTTCTTTCTAATACATTGTTGGTCTTCTTCTACTGAAGATCTATGCTTCTTGACATCTAGTTAGGGCACACCAATGTAAATTTAAATCATTACATTTCAAAGAGTTTACGTCCACTAACAGATTTCATTGGATGTGAAAGTCATCACTGTATTCTGCATTTCATAAATCTGTCAATTAGCCCAAATCGATGAAATGTTTTGCATTTGTAAAGAGGAAAGTCCTAGGTGGTATGTAGTCTTCCCTGATCATTGACATAGAGTCTAGGGTTCTTGATTCAATCCTAAGGGAGAATAACCAATCTTCTTGAGCATATATGGGTAAGTACATAATTGTTGGATGCTTGTTATAGGAGATATTGTTGTTCCTACAAGACATTTACTATAGGAGACTATAATTCACTGAATGACCAAGAAAATCAAATTAGAATTGTATGGGATTTTTTATTTTATTTACTAAGATGTTTTAGATCCCAATTCCAAGTGGAATCCCTCAAAAATACCTAGCAGAAAATTACTAGTCTAAAATTTAGAATTTCGAGAAGTAATGAGCTAGTAAATATATCAAATGCCTAACCTAATCAAGTGAAAATGTAATGGGGTAATTTTTGTTATTAGCTAGAATATTTTTATGATCTTATGCAAGTTGAATCAAATTGATTGAGACTCATTATCATGCTCTAAAACTAGTAGAAATTTATTGTTATTTGCCACAAAGGTCTTCCAGAAATCTAAATTTGGGAATAAAATAACCAATTCAAGCAATTCAATTATTACTATGACCATACAAAGATGTTACAAGGATGAAATGATTCTTTTGATCCTGAAAAATAAATTACTTCAAACATTTAACCCAATCCTACAACAAGAAATCATCAATATTAAATGCAAAAATAGAAAAAAAAAAGAACAAAGGATACATGTGATTAATAAGTGAAAGGAAGAAAAGTAAATGATAAAAAAGGCTCTAAGGCTCCTGGGATGGCCAAGCCCAAGGAAACTCAAAATCCTATGGAGGATAAGAAGACTCAGAAGCTAAACACGGTATCAATCTTCATTATTTAAATAAATACAGTTACTTCCCTACAATAAATAACAATGGAGCTCCAAAAATATGAGTTCTCTCCATAAGAAGGCTAATAAAAATTAACCCCTAGATTATTCCACAAAAATAAATAATATTAGGCACAAATATGAAATTATCCATAAACCTTCCTAATGAACATATTCAAGTTAAAAGAGAGGTTTAATGTGTTCAAGGATGGTCATATTACAAAGACAAATATTTTTAATATTTTCCCAATATAACTTTCATCCACATGTAATCGTATAGAAACTCAATAATTTCTAATTTGAGAATTGTGCTCCCAACAAGTAACTTAACCTCGAGAAAAATCTATTGATGAGAATCTACCAATGTTATTTATTATTTGCATGGAATTATTAATAAAGTGCAACAATTGAAACACCAATTACTAGTTGATCAATAATTGTTAGTGCACATATCACTAGCTGATAAGTTGTAATATTTGAAATACTTAAAAGCATTTGATACCTATGAAAGTATAGTTGTACGAAAATGGTATATATGATAATTATATTCAAGTACTTACACCAACTACCTATCAAACAACATTCCCTGTGACTTCAACACCAACACATACAATAGTACAATCATCTCGGTCATCTATCTGACAACATAAATTCAATTTCTTTGAGCCAAGCTTTTATGATGTGTTCTCTCTTCAGAAAAATGATATGACACTCATGAAATGAAGTTGAATGTTCCAATTTGTTTCCAAGGGAAGGGAAAAGAAGATGAATTCACATTTTAAATCCTGTAGATGTAATTCAACAAGTTCTAGTTGACCACAAAACTAGATCTGCTAATTAGCCAACCACCCTTCTGGAATAACTTT